>VUQG01022069.1:10981-36446 GCA_015106755.1 Etia nguti | reverse complement strand
CAGCAGCCAGCTGTGCCAGAGTGGACCGAGCCCCAGGCCCAGAGTCCGAGGGAACCCCACCCCCCGAAGGGGCCCGTCCGAGCCACAGGCGCCAGGCCCTGACAAGCAGCCACCGGGAGTGTCCGGGGGCATACCTGAGCGCCCAGTCCCGGAGACCAAGAACCACCAAAGCACCGATGTCTGAGGGCGTCAGCCACCGGCAGGGAGTGTGGTGAGGGGAGATAGGCCTCCATACCAACCTGAGATATAGACACAGACAAACAGGCACACACAGATACGAACATCCATTCCCACCCCCATGCACACATATGCAAATACTCAGCACTCACCCAACGTGGAGACAGACATAAATAGACACTGTACACACAATCACACTCCCATGACCAATATTTCCAAAAGCAAGGCAAGTGTATAGGTTACCTTTTGGGAGGCAACCTGTCTCCAAACAATTGCGATCCAAGTTGGACTGCAGTCGCTTTCAAACAGCTTGGAAAAGGTTTGCAAATAATTGTGATCTAATTTACAAATGCAGACACATTGGCAGTCAATCTGAGTTGATTTGCACCAATAAACACAACTTTTCTTTGATGCAACGCTTTGCATTATGGGAATCAGCTGATTGCTGACTGGTTTTATTCTAGTTAAATTTCTAAAATCAATTTGCAGTTAAATCACTTTCCTGCAGCAGGACACTGATTTGTGGATTAATTTTTTTAATGTGTGTTTCAAATCTATGAGGTCCTGGCTGAACTCTGAATGAAGGTAGTTAATGAGAATTTCTGTTTACGTAGACACAACTGATTTGAGATTTTCACTGATTTTTTTTAATTTTTTATCACAGTTAATTGTTGTTTTATCACAGATTAATTGAAACCTGACCCCATTCAGTTGCAAACTGATAGCAGACTCACTCTTGTCTTATTGCAATAATATTGTCACCAGATGCACTGAAGTCTCTCTGAAGATGCCAGGTGACTGCACGTGGTCACAGACACTTTTCCCCGTTTTTAAACAACAAGATTGCAAATTCATATCACACTCAGCAATTTTGGTTTCCAGCCACTGTTTTCCCAAGTGTGACTGTAGCATTAGAGAGTAAGTGTGAACAGCCAAATAACACATCCAACATCTTAATCACACACAGAGCAACACATTCAGCTAAAGCAGGTGAGAGTTCACTCAATTACCACCACGCACGCACTGACCGCATCCCATCAGGCATGCAATCTGCAGCCGTCAGTCACATTCTGTATGCTTAATGACATAAAGCTTCAGAGCAAATCAGCTTAAATGGACCCCGGACAGTTAGGCCAGAAGTAAACGTCTAAACCTAAACTCTCTGTCCAAACAGGGAGCCTTTAACAAAGCATGAACACAAACACAATGAGCCTTTTCATGGAAGACACTCTGGCTTGTCATAGCAAGAAAAAGCAGAGGTGGAACTAATAACATTACGTGCCACAGACATGCAGTGGGAACTATACCAACACTCTGCAATGACACATAAAGCAGAAGTAGCCAATAATATTGTTAATAATTGCTTTATGATTTTTATTCTTGCTGCATGTTTAAAAGGGCAGTCATTGGTGGATGGTTGTTGTAAAGGTCATAAACACTAACCTCTCTATTTTTAATTATTAGCAAATATTTCATACCACACTTGTGTGTAAAAGTGTTCATTTTTGAAAGTAAAGTCTTTTAGCCAAAGGTTAGGGTAACATATATTGTCTAGCTCAGGGTCACTGCCGTTTTTCTCAGTCAAAAGCAGGAACATCCAATCATTCGAGGTTTAGTCAGTATCCCAAAATGGCCTCCCCATGGAGCCCCATGAGACTGTAGACCCACATGGATTTCACAGGCCAGTCAGTGGAAATCAGGCTAGTCATAAACACTGACTTCAAAGTATCTGACTAGTCAGCAGCAGCCTGGAGCATTTAACACTTGAGTCTTTCATCATTTGTAAAGTACGGGTGTGCTCCCATACCTACTTTATGACAACAAAACTATCAATGGTACATTCATGAAACTCACACATTATATGGCTTACTAGTGCTAAATGTTGAGGTGGGTGCTGTCACGGTTTGCGGGGGCAGACCGTGTGTAGGTGTGTTGAGGACCCAGGGGCAGACAGAGGCGAGGAGACGGGACTGAGTTTTAACTAAAGGTGAGCCTTTGTTTGGGCTGATAACAGGTGTGAAGGCAAAACATAACAGGAACAGAGGCTATGGCTAAACTAAAACCTAAACTGGAAAAACACTAGAAATCACTAAATGGAGTAACTATGACTACTGTGAACAGGACTCTGTGCAGGTGCATGAAAAACTATGAACCACATGGCATGAATAAACCAACATGAACATGATCAGCACTGAACCTGCGGGTGCATGAAAGAGCTAAGAATAAAACAACATGAATGGCAACATGAACTGCACAGAATCCTGAAGAACACTTAACTTGACCAGGGGGGTGGAACACAGACGACGCGACAATGAACAAGGGAGACAGAGGACTTAAATACACACATGTGGTGATCAGGAGAAGTGGAGACACATGAGAACAGAGCTGACGCACATGAACCTAATGACGGGACAGGGGAGGTGAAACTAAATACAATGAACAAAGAACATCAGACTCTTTCAAAATAAAACGCGAAACATGATGAGACAGACATGACAACATGAAGGGTAAGGAAGACCAAACACAGGATGAAAACACAAGGGGAATCTACTAAACAATGAACAATAACAGCAACCTAGCCATAATAGAAATTAACTGAATAAGCTAAGCTAAAACATAAATGAATAACAAAATACAGTGAAACTCAAAACACTGGGTCGCATGACCCAGGACCGTGACAGGTGCTTGTGTAAGATTTCTAGAAATACTGTGGTAAAAGTTGAAGATAGACTGAGTCAACTTCTTTACTCAACTAAAAGTGAAAAAGTTCTGACTGAAAGTATAAAAGTACAAAGTAATCCTTTGGAGGACATTTCTAACAACATTTTGTGCAATGCTACTGGAATCTCGTGGTATATTAATATAATATTAATAGATGAGAATATAAACTTTATTTCAACATAAATTTGGGTGACTTTGCATCCACACCAAAATAGACAAATGAGTACAGTCAGGGGCTAAAGTGGGATTTGGCAGGTAGGGAGAACTAAGGTCAATTGTAATGGTGCACTGTGGGGGGAAAGTACCATTTAGAAATAAGTTAAACTGGTTTCTCTTGCGAGCTGCAGTAGATTTTGTGATCAGTTGACTTTCCTGAATTTAACCAACTGAATTCAAACTTGTTAAAAGCAAGTAGTACATTAGCTATCATGGCTCATGTAGCTGTAATTCACTCGTCTATTCTACAGACAGTATAAAGCTAGCAAGGCGGAATTCACTCTGAGAATCTAATCAACAACACCAGTGTAGCCTGCACTAAACTGCCCAGGATTTTCATGAAAAGTTAGTTTCATTCAATTGGTTTTGCAGGATGTTTCAAAATTTGAAAAGCAGCACATCATCTGTTTAAAATAAACTCCTAAGATAATATAAAATGTCACTAAAGAACTTAAGGAGTCAGGTGTTGAGGGGTTTAGTCATATCTCACTTTCGAAGGAGCTCAGCATATCCAGGCAGCATGATCACCTCTGCTGATGATTCTGTGTGGTTTGAATGTCACTGTTCTTTGTCCCTGTTTACAGCAGCTGCCAGACCTGCAAGTACTTCAGCAGAAAGGGGGACATCTTGAAACCAAACAAGGTCTAATGCTGAGCACAACTCTTTCATCAAATGGAATGAAGTTGTTGCCACGGAAACGGGACTGGATACATGTGTGATATTTGCCAAATGTGCTAGTATGAGTACCTGAAAGAAATGCTCCTATAAATAAATGCCTGTATATATGGCGCATTTTTAAAGTCACATGTACAAGTCACAAGTTAAAAAAAAAGTCTTGTGATACCTGCCAATAAAACTATGTTTAAAAAAAGAATTTTGAAGAAAATTCTAAAAAATAAGCAGAAAAAAGTTAAAATCCTCCCTAAAGGTGCACTGAATGAATGAAGTAACAGTGTTTTTATCTGAAGCTATTATATAACTTGTGTTTACATTCAATATGTTATTTATGAGTCTCTCTGAAATAGCCACAGGTTATAATCTGTATTACCACCGTAACAATAAATATTGTCTTCTGCCTCTGGCAAAACAGAGATTTTATTTACTGTTATTTGTACTGATTGCCACAAGACATTCCTTCTTTTTTTAAATTTAGTTTTATCTTTTATATATTACTGAGGCAGTCCTTCTGGAATAACAACACTATATCTTTGAGTGTGCACCATTTTCTTTCAGTGACACAAAACAGAAGCCTCCACCTTCACAGAGTGTGGCTGGAGGGCTTTGTAACCCATTTCCACTTAAAGCTAGTTGATTTTGAGCAGCACTTAATGTAGCGAACCCTCCACATGAACACACAAACAGAATGAGTGATGGTATGGGGCATGGATTGGAACTGGGGTAACTCTGCTGCCACATTATTCTGATAGTAAATAGCATCAAAATAAGATGGCAGCACCCATCCCCTTTGGGGTAGCGTCGGGAAAGGCATCTCATATTTAACTCTGCCAATTCAAACATGCAGAGCGACCCGCTATGGCGACCCCTTGTGGCAAGGGAGCAGCTGATGGAAGCTTCTTTTTATTTAAGAGTGCTATGAAGGGGTGATCAGTTACTCTTTCGATGCTTTGAATAATGTGTTTTAACAGCGCAGTGCATTAGAAATTCATATGTGTGCATTAAATAACAAGCTGAGCCAGCATTTACAGAGCTGCATAATATTTATCCCAGTAGGATCGATAGGAGAGTTCATCTAGCATGCTTCAGATGGTAAGAGAAACTGGAGATCATGCAGGATACCTATGCAAGCTTAGGAGGAAAATACAAATTCTCTTAAGTAGATCTGAACCCTGACTCCTGTTGCTGCCAGGAAATTCAGCATGAAGACTGGAAGCAAGATGTAATAATATCTCTAAAGCTCACTGATTACACACTAAACAAGATTCAAAATGCAATCTGTTGAGTATTAGAGATACTGGTACTGGTGAATCTTTTACTGAAATGAAAGTGGAATTAATCTTTTTTTTTTTTTTAAATTCTGAGACAAAACCCGACCTTTAATTAGAACTTCATGCTTTATTATTAAAATTTCCTTATTCTGACCAGCAATAGCCACTACTTTGAAAATTACAATTAATTAATCATTTGAGTGTTTCAAAATTTTAATTGCCAGACAGAGGTTTTTCCACCTGACAACCAAAGACCTGCGATGAATGAGTTCTAATGGTTGTTTTCAGGTGTAAGAAGGTGACACACAGCTAAAGGGCTAACATCCAACTATCCTAATAATGACAGAGAAGTTTTAGCAACATACACATTCATGTTTGCTGTCAGCTAATCAGTCAGCAAATATGAACAAATTAATAATGTTAAGAATTTGTAGGAAAAAATACAGTTTTCCTTCCAAGATCTCTGAAATCCATTTATTATTATCAGCAAATTCAAAACTATGTGCTTCAGCAGACAGAACTGTTCACTTCCCATAATTCACTCTTCACCCACTGATCAAACTGGACAGGTACTTAAGCATTAGACATGAAGCAGAGAATACACATTTTCCACAGCACAGTTATCTCAGACAGGACCTGCCCGCTGCAAATCAGCAGACTGAATGGACTCGGGCAGTTTTAACTGAGTTGTTTAGTGTCTTCAGACCGGCGATTTAATCCTGGTGTTGGTTTCAAAGGCTTGGACGGATGCAGGACACACTGATTCTACCTTGCACTTTCAGAAAAGGAGAAACTCAAGTGAGCTTTAATTACAAGTGATTATCATTGATAGACTGGCGAGTCCCTGGAGATCAGGGTTATTGAATCTGTACTCCAAAGCAGAGGTGAATTTTAAAAGGACTGCATTAGTTCTAAATAAAGAAAAAAACATAATCAGTGGCTGGAATACAAGTAGTTTGTACTGTCGGCTTTTCGTGTTTAAAAGTGTGAGTTTAAAAATTGGAAAATACATTTTTCATTTGCGTTTTCTGCTCAAATTTCATAATTTCTCTCATCAGAGAGAAATCATCATTTTCTTATAATGAATAACTCAGCCCAGGGCAAGTCATCCTGTCTAGGTTGAGAATAACACATTTTAGACTGTCGCACTTTTGTTTTTCTTTTGACTCTTATGTTAATTCAATAGTTGATTACTTCTGCAGTGAGAGATGGAGAAAAATGTGCATTTTATTATCTTTATTATTGGGATGTGCTGAGATGAAAGAGCTGCATTTAAGAATGAGAAAGTGTTTAAACACTCAATCATTTATGCTCATTTATGCTGAGGAGGAATCAGCTGCACAAAGACATCCTCTTATTTCGAATTTTTCTTTCTTCTCGGTAGTCACGCAGAAAAGCCTTTTCTTGTATAAAATGATCCCTGAAATAACCTTTTAATTGATCATTTTCTGAGATCAGCATCACAATCTGGTTTCACACGTTTGGAGAATTAAGAAGCGAATATAATTATGTCAATAAAACGCGGATTTTACACTCTTTTACACGCCAACAGTTGTTTCCTGTTTTTGCATTGCAAAACTGTGACACTGCTCAACATCAGGAGATGATCAGCAGCAACAACAAGTTACTGGAGTACAGATAACAGACACTGAGTCCCAGTCACGTCATACTGGAAAGAGACCAGGACAGAGTGGTCAGCAGCACCTGGACTTTTTGTGCCAGATGAAAAGAGCTCACCTCATCAGGATTCAACTTTCTCACATTGCAGGACATTGCGCAAGGGTGCTGCCTGACCATACAAATAAAATCATACATGACCCCTTCCACCCTCACCTTGCCGGCCACTGGAAAAAAGATCTGCAGCATCCACAGCACAACAGCCAGAATATGCAACAGCTTCTAAAATATAGCAAATCTAAAATATTGAAGGATTTTTTATGTTGGCACGATGCATGTCTGAGTTGACTCATTGTCTTTCCAACCCTAACCAGGTAATTGTTTTCTTTTTAATTAATTAATACATTTTGGTTTTTTTTAATTTTATGGGATGAATCTAACTGAACAGCAATCGAAAAGAACAAAGGCACAAGTGAAAAAGTAACAAAAAATCGTATTCCAGCTCTGCAGGAGTCAAACTGCTGTCTCTTGGGTAAGCAAAAAGCAAGGTATACCAACAGTATCTCCACCTGATTCCTAGTGTTGATGTACACTCACAAGCCATTTTATTGGATGCACCTGTAATCTTCATTAACATGGTTATCTAATCAGCCAATCACCCGCTAGCAATTCAGTGCATTTAGCCCTGCAGACAAGGTCGAGACAGCCTGCTGAAGTTCAAACCGAGAAAAAAGTGGATTCAAATGGCTTCCAGCGTGGTTTGGGTAATAAGCTAAAAAATAATGACAAACTAATAAATTAAAAATGTATTTTTTTTTTAATGTCTAGTTTTGTCTATTATGTCTGTGTCTATTTTTGCTTCAACATAAAACATTTCACCCTGATCACAGGCTTTTTCTTTCAGGCAAGTGTCAGTTCCGGTCCCCAGACAGTGAGACGAGCACATAAAACAGCTCACACATGTAAAATCAGCACCTTACATCCATAACGAAACAACCTGTGTTCAGTAAAACCAACCACACGAAGCATACAGAGTATGAGGCAGAGACAGCTTATGAATAAATTATTCAGCTAGCTTTTTTTCTCACTTCAGTCCTACTGACAACCACCCTTTGATGTAGCTTTACATCTGCTTTAGCTATATGACTTGATATAAGGCTTTTGAAGTAGGTTTAAATTTGTGTTTCTCCTATGATCGGTGGTCAGCCAAACTGCATCTGTACTTTGAGTGACAGCCTAATGAATATTTACAATGTACAGATAATATTTTTAAGTTGTACTTTCCATGGTTACACCACTAATTACACTCTTGGAAGGAACACACATACCCATAATTGAGCTTGACATGAACAAGGTGCTCCCAGGCTTTAATAATGCAGCAGTATTGCACCTGAATAATGGCGCCGTTAATTTGATGCACAGTGATCCTTCAGTCTCTCCAACATTCCTTTTGGTTCTCCATCTCCGGATGCTTAAAGCCTTTGGGGTGTTAGTGTTCTTAATAATGGTTCAACGGTCTAGCTGAGCATTGATCCAGCTGACACATCCGTCAACAAGTGACAACTTCCCACAATGTTTCCTGTTATTTATTTATTTTTTGAGTAAGATGTGATTTGCTCTATATGTGTCTGCCTCTGTGAGCAGCTTCATTCACACTGCATCTAAAAATGTCTCCTTCCAATGATGCAGATGTGCGCTCTATAATCAGTGTATATGAACCAAATCCCAGATGTTGAGAGAGTGTGTTTCACGCAGATGGGTGACAAATTAAAAGAAAAGTTAATGCTCTGCTTTAAGCCTGCATTTTGACAGCCTGGTAACATATTGATATTCTTCTAGTGGTAAAGTGTTGACCCAACATCTGAGTTGGACTGTCGTCACCTGTCTATATATTTGAACTCCTCCTCCATCAGAATCAGCATGATGGATGAAAAAGGTGGAGAAATAGTTACTGAGAGGGAGACAATTGAGTAGAACTCCTTCAGAAAAATAAACTCTGAAAGGAAAAGCTATGTCACAGTTTTATCACAAATATGAAGAGTCATTTGATGCAGTGGGTAAAACAGTTGAATACTTCCATTGAAATTAATATTTTTGCTTGAAATGCCTGTCCCACAAAACCATTCAGAAAGTTTAATCATGTTTGTTATTGCAATATTCCAGGAATGAAATATGCCATCAGTGAAATCAACATTTTCCAATTTTGGAGATGTGACAAAAAAATATCGCTGTTATGTTAATGAAAACTGTAATCTGTTTTGCATTACATTTCCTTCAAAATCATTTTTATTTTATACACAATACACGTTCCTTTGGGTCTTTAATTTGTTGTTTTTCCACAGAAGTAGTCTCCTAGTTCTCAGCCATTCTCAATCCACCATTATTATTGTCCCAAATTAAAAAGACGGGGTGTGCGGTGTGTATCCAGTCCTTTTATTACTCTCTTCTCTCTCTCGTCTTTCTGTTATAGACACCTAATTGGTCGTGGTGTCAGGTTTGCTCACCCTCCTCCATGGTACCTGCCTGGTGGGCATACTTCAGCTCTGGATTAGCAGCAGACGGAGGTCAGCACATAATCACCCTGATGAATATGGAGGAGGGCCTTTGAGGGTTTACATGGGAGGACTGCCAAAAATGATAACGACCCCTCCTAAAGTATCTCCTCAGGGACCCATACGCTCTCATCTCAAGGTTGTAACTAAAACAGAGGAAGTGCGTTATGGGGGAGGGTGGCTTGGGAGCTAAAGTGATTTACACAAATAGTCTTGTGTATTCTGATGTGTGTGACATCATCTACAAGTGAAATCTTAAATGAGTTTGTGATACTTTTGGGAGGGAACTGAAATGTCATGCATGGAACGATTTTGCAGATACACAAATTCTAGTCATGTTAAAATCTGATATCTTTGGTGATTGTATGGAGGCTTAGCACCACTTTGTGTGTTTTCTTCTTGCAGCAGCAGCAGCAGCAGCAACCTGTTTCACCCATCAGAACTCTGAAGGTAAACTAATGCAATTTTTATAATTATTCCGTTCTTTCTGCAACAATTTGTCAATATTAAAAGGAACAAATCACAAGAGCAGACATGTTAAAGTAATCTAATAGTTTTCTGAAGCAGTCAGTCACAGCTTTTGGCTTTAAAAGTGATATTGAAAAACATTTATTTGCAGGTTGCCTCTTCTCTGCTTGGAAAAATCTGTCAAAACCCATTTTCATTCATTTCTGTCTTCATCTTCCACTCTGTCTTTTTCAAACCAGCCAGTCCTTTTCTTTGTTCACTGTGATTGTGTCATTTCCCCTTCCAGACTTAAGACTGTACAACATAAAATCAGATCATTCCCTCTTTTAAATAAAGCACAAACCCTTCTAACAACCAGCTGTTGTAATGAAATAGGGTACAGTCGCTGCAGTCTTGGTACCAAAATGTATGTTAGTACATTAGATGTTTAGAGCACATATAATATGAGTTCTTACTAATGTGGCCAGCCCAAAGAGTATCAATTTGACATATTTGTCTTATTCCATATCAGGTTTTTCCAGCTATTTCTCTGCAAAAAACTAATTTTCTCTTTCAGTAACCACCCATCCTTGTAGCTACACTGAAACTACATCTGAAACTGTCATATTTCTAGTCACACAGATGTGATGCACTTTGATCACCGTCAAAAGTAAAAGGCTGTACTCTGTCCCTTAGATTAAATATGAAGAACAGACATATCGAGAAATGACATGTCGAGAAAAGACAGGCATCTGAAATCCTCCAAACTAAATTGGTCCAAGTTTTGATGAAACGTGTAACATTGCTGCAGTTTTGGAAACAGAATGTTGGCAGCGAATCTGAATCAGCAGAAAGGCAGAGAAAAAAAAGACTTTCCTGTTTTCCTGTTTTCAATTTCAAAAAATGTATTTATTCATTTATTTATTGGCATTTGTACAGCCAAAACTCCCCTCTAAACCTAGAAATTAAAATTAGTTGCAGTCTCAATTTATTTCTGCATTTCTAGCAGGAAGACCAACAAACATTGGAATGGCTGTTTGAGTTTTCATTTTTAATTTTTATATATTAAAGTTTAAAATTTTCTGAAGTTTGCAAAAGTTTTTATTTTCTGTTTATGAATTTTGCCTCAGATACACAAAGGCACAATAAGTCACTGGCCACTTTATTAGGTACACTTGCTAGTACCGGGTTGGACCCACTTTTTAATTCAAAACTGCCAGAATTCTTTGTGGTATTGATTCAACAAGGTGCTGGAAACATTCCTCTGAGATTTTGGTCCATATCGAGATGATCACATCACAATAACAATGCACATTTTTTTCAGCTGCTCATCCATGTTTCAAATCTCCTGTTCCGTCACATCCCAAAGATGGATTGAGATCTGGTGACTGTGGAGGCCATATGAGTACAGTGAACTCACTGTCATGTTGAGAAAACAGGTTTGAGATGATGCGAGCTGTGGGATATGGTGTGTTGTCCTGCTATAAGCAGCCATTAAAAGATTTGTACATTGTGTTATAAAGGAATGGATTCGGTCAGCAGCAACTCAGGAAGGCTGTGGTGTTTAAATGATGCTGAGTTGGCACAGATGGGCCACACAATTACACCATCCCCAGCCTGACCTGTTGACAGAAGGCCACATAGACCCTACCAGCTGAATGTTAAAGCAGAAATCAAGCCTTGTCAGACCAGACAATGTTTTTCAAGTCTTCTGTTGTTGTTGTTAATTGTAGCCTCAGTTTCTTGTTCTTTGCTGACAGATTGGCACTTGGTGTGGTCTTCTGCAGCCGTAGCACATCTGCTTACGGCTCAACATGTTCGGATACTCTTCTGCATACCTCGGTTGTAACGAGTGATTATTTGTGTTAATGCTGCCAGCAACATGACATCGTTCTGTGTCACGGTGCTGGGTCTTCAGCAGTAGTGTCCAAATTTTGAGATTTTTGAACTTCAGCAGGTGCCTTGACCATGTCCACATGCCTAAAGACATCGAGTTGTAGCTACGTGATTAGTTCATTTGCTGACCAGCTGGTCATTTCTTTAATGTTTTAGGAGTTTTAGATACTTTTTGTACCTGGGAAATCACACTTTTAATTTCAGTGTTCCATGTTCCATGTCTGTGTCCTGTCCCAGGCACGTTAAAGCCAAAGGTTTGTCATTCATTAATGATAATGATCATGTGAGCGCTGATTAGTGTGTTACACTGCAAACTATCAGAGCTATGTCATGGAAACTGCAAGAGCAGCTATTGCTAACTAAACTGGAATCAAAACTAAACAATAAATAACAAACCACTATAACAAACTCATGAATATGGTTACTAACTTCATAATCACGATAATGGCAATCTGATACACTGATGACTGTTTTGTTTTGCATTGAGGCGTACATTAGTTTTTCTTTTCTCCTGGTGATTCATAAGCAATCAATGCAGAAAATAAATGGTTCTTCATTAATGAATTCATGCTGGTTCATGCATACTGACTGTAAAATGTACACTTATTGATGAAAAGTGCTTCACTCAACTCATTAAAACACTAGAGATAGTTAAGTTAAAACCCTTCTCCATATTTATTACCCAGCTCAGTAAAGGCAAACTTTAGAGAGTCACAAAGGAATAATGTTTCACAATCAATGGGCTCAAGGCTGCTGTTGACATCATTACAATTTAACAGTGTGTTTTGCATTCATCCCAAGAAGCATTTCTTTTCTTATGAGAAAAAGTATAAATCTTGCTAATCTTAGTTCATCATGTTTATAGCATTGACATTATGCCACAAAAAGTACTGAGACATCCACCTGCTACTCCTACTACACAGTAAAGCTGTTCCTTTTGCCAAAATCATCTGCATTAATATGGATTTCTCATAAAACATCAAACTAAAGGGCACTACACCAGCTTTTTCCTTCATTTCCTTACTTTCACTTAAAAAGAAGATGGACTAAATTATAGATGGCAGCAGAACTGAGTATAATAAAATATTTACAGTTAGATATGTGAATACGCAGCGCAGTTGAGTGAGATTCCTCTGACTGTCTTCTAGGTGGTCCTGGCATATACTTACAGACAACTGGCTGGCATGGGAGCATCATCAGCTTTCGTACCTCCAAGCTGTATAATCTGACCCAGGTGTTTCCTGGCTCCCTCTCGCTCTTGTCACTTTTTATCAACTGTCTTTAGTGTTTGTGCTTGTCGAATAGATTCTTGTGTGTACTCCCTCTTTGTTACATACCTTGAGTCAGTATGTAATAAATGGGTGGGATTTGCTTAAATTAAGGATAAGAAAGCTAGCAAGTGAACACCTGGACCAGTTTATAGCTTGTAAAGCCCAGGTGAGGGGCCAGCCAGCATCTCTCCCATGTCAACCAATTATCAGCAAGCGCAGGCAAGGGCCGCTTCCAACACAGCACGAGGGGCATCACAGATGGCTGAAGGTAATAAAAAAATAAGAAGCAAAAATGAACACAAGTTATTCTTTGGGGAAATTAGACCTGTAGCATATGTGGTTTCTAAATGCACTATTTTCAAGAGCCCTGACGTCACTCTAGTTTTATTTGGCTCTATATAAATAATTGAATTTTATCATAATACAGCAAAATTGGACTGAAAAGTTGTGCTCCATTTGCTTGTAAGAAGCATCAAAGCCCCGCCATCTAAAATTCTGTTAAATACTTGATACTGATAGAATAAAGAAACATAGTGGTCCATTTTAAGAGTTAGTTCATCCCCCTTTTTTCCCAGTAGTAGCTCCAGCAGCACCAGCAGCACCCACTCCCCGGCCATCAAGCTGTCCCTTCAATGTCTGATTGAAGTTTGTGTCCATGGATCTTTAAGAAAAAAAATCATCAGCCATGCAAATGTAAATACTTTTAGGTTTCACAGCATGAACCCAGTTCCCCTACCTCCCTATGTTGTATGAACAACCAGACAAATATTAACTGGGGAATACTGCACAGTTTAC
The DNA here is from genome assembly GCA_015106755.1 of Etia nguti. Lineage (NCBI taxonomy): Eukaryota > Metazoa > Chordata > Actinopteri > Cichliformes > Cichlidae > Etia > Etia nguti. The sequence goes on along the minus strand of VUQG01022069.1, from coordinate 22,808 downwards.
AAACTAGATAGCTAATTAGTTGCTCGGCTGAAGCACATTAAACAGCATGTAAACACAGATGCAAATGTCACTGGAGTCCAGTTTGTCTCTCATTCTCTGCTGTGTAAGCACTGTGGCAGCCTGCCAGCTGCTGTCCATCAAAAACAGGCAGACACACTCCTGTATAACCCGCTGAAATGAAAAGACATTTATGATTTTTTCAAACCCCCTTTTTTTCTTTCTGCGATTATAAAAAAAAGCAATACATTTTAAAGACACTTTGAAATAACCTTTGATTATTAAAAGGGATAAATGTGATTCAAGTTTAACTTTAAGAAAGAAACTTTCAGAAATGGATAAGGATCAACAGCCCATCATATCAAGGAGGTAAATCATTGTGTTATCGTTCACAGATGGCAGAAGTAGAGATGTCAAAAAGTCCTCTCCTCTCTTTTCTGAAGTGTCTGTTTCTCATTAGCTCATGAGTTATAGAGCCTAATTAATATGGGCAGTGCAGGGTGTGACAGGCTGAAGGATGGCGTCTCTCAGCCGCAGTCACTTCCCCTTATCTCCATCAGACACTCAGCAGCTTCACCCTCCTATTTCACAGCCTCTTTTTAGTTTCGATGGGAGATGCATATGACAGCATGATAATGGTCACTGGGGTCGCAATCTGCTGCATTAAAAAAAATTTAAAAACATAATCAGCTCTCAGTGTTGATGCCATTTAGCGTTGCTTTCCACCACGGACATGTGTTTTTATTTTTGTGATATTACTAATAGGATACCATTCATTATTCATTCAGGAGTTGTGGAGGTGATTAGGAAATTCAGTCCAGCCGCTAAAAATAGACCCGTGTTTTCTGTCAGTTGAATTCTGATTTGCTTCCTGAGTGGCTGAGCTCAGTTACAGTCTGAGATTCTTCAAAGTTAATCAAGAGACATATTGGAGCAAGACAGATCAAGAAAGCAGATAAAAAATCAAAATAAAAAAGGCAGGGGGGGGGGTAAACGTCTGCCTTGTTAAGTAGTCATGTGCCCACCCTCAGATAATACCGATTCCCAGATCAGCACTTTGTTGTGTTGAGGCTCTCATCTCTTTAACAGTGCTGCGTCCCCTGTTGTTTGATCAGATCAGCAATGAAAAAAGTGATTAAATTGCTATTTTAATCCTCTGAAACATTTTATTCCTACTAGTATTACTACTTTAAGCTAAGAAACATCAATATTATTGAGTCACTAATTATGTAATGTACATTGTGAGTAGGATTTTTTTATACAAGGTATATTTACTTATCTGTAGATCTGTCCATAATTATAACTTCTGTGTAACTATGTTTTTAATTACATGATCAACACTTTGAAATAATCTTCCATTTTCACTCCACTGTTTAAACCATCAACAACTCTACAAAACAACAAAAATGAGGGCAGCATTGTGTCAAACTGGGTTAATGGTTTTACAATAGAGAAGTGGTTAAAACTTGGAGAAAGTCTATGAAAATACTTCTCCTTCTTAGCATTTGTCAGTAACAGGTTACACAGCCAATTAAATGAATGGTTATAACAAAAATAAAGTCACTGCAAGCAGATCTGAGTTATAAAGAATAGAAAAGAAGAATATGGTGAGCTTAGTTTTGGCCACCAGCGTTTTGGCTGCTGCCAATTTGGGGCTTTTTTAATTACCTTATGTGGATGAAAAGGTGGAGTGCTAATTTACCAGCTAATGCTAGTTAGCTTGGGCAACAAGTTACATCATAAGCATTGCGAGGACAACACAAAGACACACATACCAGCTAATTTATGGTAAGTAATGAATACTGAAACACTAGAATTTGACCCACTGAAGCCGACACAGTTCTTGGATTGTCTGTACTACACAGCAACCCACACTATTAGTCAGATAAGCTGTTAGAAATGCTCCAAAAGGTACAAGCAGCATAAACAAACTGAAGACACCCAGTGTTATGACTCACAGTACTGCAGGTAAGGCCTTGCAGACACTGATAGGCTGCTACTGTTTGTGTCCAGACACCAGGTGGATGAGTTATGAAAAAAAATTCACCACATTCAGAATTGTTATAAAGAGGAGATATTCTTCTTAGCATCAAACTGATTTTAGTAGCAGGCTGTAAATATTTCTATTTTTGCTGTTGAAGTTAGACACTGGGGTTTACTGTTTTTTCGATAGAATAAAACCCACCTTTAACAGTACTGTTGTCCTTTTCTATCTTTTGACTGCGTAGCTCTACTAAGGATTTAATCACACTTTATGTATCTGGTATTAAAGGTGCCTAAGTGGTTAAAATCACAGTTTCTTTGAAAATAATTACAACCTTTACAACTCTCCCATAGTTTATCACCTTACTGTTTATTCACTGTTTATAAATGTTAAAAACATATTGAAATTACAAATATTAACAAATGTTTAGGTCTTATATCAGCTGAAAACAAGCAGTCATCTATTTCTCTTCAGTGTCTTCAGTTGTGGACATAATTGTGAGCTCACTCACAGGCCATTTATCTGCAATGGCAGTTTTACTATAATCCCTTTCACACTCATTTTAACAACAAGCAAGAGTGGGGTGAATAGCTTTAGCAACAGATAACAGTCTTACAGACAATACCACTGTTTAGTAACATGAGCTAATCTTTACACCACCAAGTACTCTAAATTCATCTTAGGGCCATCACTTAGACGATGGATTTGTTTTTTTCCTATAGCACACATGAGACTCTTATTCTTGATGACATGATATGTGGCATTTTCGCTCCTCTGATTTTTACTGCTGCACTGCCCTTTTTACGTGTTTAAAATGTCACACTTTTTCTCTCTTTTAATGGAAATGGTTTCCTGAAGCCGCTGGGAAAAAGAGGAATTTGAACTTTAAAAAATGGAAATGGAATCACACTGGTGATATTCATACTTCATCTGAACGAGCTCACCATTGTAGCTTAAAGGTGTCATTAAAGCAGACTCATGTTGTCAGCTTAAATTAATGCTATATGTAACACAAATATGAGATAACTGCACTGTAAAGGGCCGTAAAGCAACAGGTAGCAGATTTTATTTCCAAAAAAGAATGGAAGTCTAGTACTAAATCCTAAAGTTGATAAGGAGGTCCGGTTTAGTTTCTGTTAGCATGTAATGTCTTTTGCCAAAAAGGATATAAAGGAAATACATTTCTTTAGTTAAAAATAAATAAATGAATAAATAAAAAATGTTTCCCAGGTGCTGTAGGCATAAGCCAAAAAGTTAGCATTGTTACACCAACTGATGTTCTGAAACAGAAAAAAACACCTTGAGGGATTTTTATTAGCAAATCAATTTTTTTTAAAAGCCTTCTTTTTGCTTTGACAGCACACCCTACATTAGTGTTTTTAATGATCATGAACCTTAGGCTCAATAAAGTCTATAATAATGTGATATTTCTCGGTTCAGACAAGCACACAGGCAGTTATTCAGCCACATAAGCAAATCCAAACAGCAGACTTAAAGGCGGAATTTGGTCACAAAATTACTTGTCTACCACATTAAGCCACCACACCACTCTTTGTTCATTTTGGCAGGAATTTCAGTTGTACATGCAGTCTGTAGTCTCAACTAAGAAAAATGCTAATGGGCAGTTGAAGCTCACATTTCAAGATCTTGGGGTGGAAGTATAAAACAATGACCTTGGCATTTTTTAACGGTGGAAAAATCCATGGATATATCAAGAGCGCTGGATGTGGCATTATCTGCAACAGAAAAATCCCTTCAGGCCCAAAAGGCAGTTTGGTTTTTATAAGCTTTTCTCTTTGCAAAACCTTATATGAGCCTAGTTTTGAGTAAGGTTTTAGTTCTTCAGTGTCAGCATGTGATGCAAAGCCTATAACCAGAGTGAGAACTCTGGGTAGGTGCATCTAGGGACACAAATGTACATGTGCAATGGGCTGCACACAACAGAAGCAAACCCAGATGATGTGAGTGCTGTATTCGGTTTCCTGTAATGCATTTACTCAAAAATGCTTTTCCCCTGCATCATCACAAGGAGGGCATTGAGATAGAGCAGCAGCAAATCTAAGTGGTGGCTCTGTATCAGCTCTCTTGATACATTTGGGCATTCTACAGTACTTAAGGGCCATCGTAGTGCCCTGACACAATCATGGTGCATCATACATAATGCTGCTGTTTTTGCTATCTTTTACTGACCTTGTAAAGGTTTAGTTCAGTTTAGTTTTATTACATTCATTTGTCATGGTCTATGCACAGGAAGTCGTATTCTTATTATCCTCATTTTACAATCTTAAGTGTAGCTATTAGCTAATTTCAGGCATGCATCCAAAATACATTTCCACAGGATATAAAAAGGATTTTTAATACAATTTTTGTTATTATACTTTGCTTATTTTGTGACAAATCAACCAGATAAATAATACATTTGTAAAATGCAATTGCTGCATAGTGCCTTTTCCAAGAGCATGGGACAGAAGCAGCATGTACCTGATAGGTTGCCTCCCGCCAGATGGCCTGTGAAATTTTCTTGTGATCAATTTAAACCTCAGCAAGAGGCTGCAGATGTCGCAATCACTGAACAACTACCAATTTCTCCTAGTCGCAAGGAGGTTGCTGCTCTTGTTTTGCAGTATGACTGACCCATCAAACATGGACGTAGCTTCTTTTAAAATTATGCTGAATTTCTTTAAACCAGCATTCTCCATCCTATAGATTTCCAGTCCTATAGAAGTCAGTAGGGAAAATGACTTTATGTCTTGACCTCTGTTAAATCACTTGCCTGCTAAGTTTATGTCCTCAGTCACTCATTTGGATCATACTGAACGAATGGAAAGATTTTTAGATCTTTGTCATAGCCAATGAGGAAGCGGTTTCACACTCAGACCCACCCCTCATGTTGCATCTAGGGTTTTTATAAACCTAACAAAAAACTTTTAAACGCTAATCTTTAGGCTTTGAAAAAAAATGTAAGAAACCAACAGGTGATGGTAGCTACATCCATTTTTTTATACAGCTGAGGTAGAGTGGAGTGTCATATACAAACAGGTGTAGTAGCTAACATGACTTGCTAATTTGCTGCCATAGAGACCTGACGTTTTATGGTAAGTGTTAAGTAGTGCAGATAAAACAGAGTGAAAGTCTCCAACTTAGTCAGCCATGTGTTGCTAGTTTTTCACTGACACTACCATACATTACAGGCTGTATGCCCTGTTTTGTAGAATGTTACCTGCGTTACAGCATAAAGGTTAGAGGTTAAAAATATGAAGTGCACAAAAGTGGGCTCACTTTAAAATGTTGTCAGACGCACTTGGAAAAGTAACCCCATCCTTCTAAATACATTAGATCATCAGACTAATGCACACGCATCACCCACTTAACTATTTAAAAGCCCTTTTGTTCTGGCCTGTGAGTTTAACCAGACCAACATGTCTGGAAGAGGCTCCTTGATCTTTATTTTTAGTCACATGGCCAAAAGCGTAACCGCACCACTCGGCTGCATCCCGGGGGGGGGGGAGCCCGATCTCACCATTCCACCACAGACGGTTTGGATCAGACTCATCTCTGGGGGGAATGAAAAGGCTCAGTCCAATTAATGGTTGAGATGCCCCCTTCAAGAGCAGCCGCACTCAATGTAACCGCCACCACACCCAAAACGAGCCACATGCCAAAGTGTGGTGTCTCAGCGCGCTAAATATATCTGCAAATTGTGCTGTTCATATATTAGCGTTTCTAAAAAACTCTCTTTTCTCTGATGTTGTGTTATGCAACAAGTAGCCTGTAGCTGTAGAGAGCATTGTCAGCATTTGGCATCATTATGTGTCAGTGAATAGTCGTCTGTTCAGGGTACACCAGGGCAACATACGGGGGTGGACACAGTAAAAGCAATAGCACAGCAATAACAGCTACCCTTTCCTCCACAGTGTTTTGTTTCTTTATTTCTTTAGACTTTTAAGAATGTAAGGCATTTATTCGAGTTCCATGAAGTACTACCCTCCCCTCCCCCAACAATGTTTAATTTAAAATATATTGCCAGATGTCTGGTGAGGTCTTTTTGTTTATAACTGAAGTTTCTTGAACATTTGAAAATGGAGTAGAGTGGGGGATGTGCTTCTTAAAAAAATGGAACTTAATTATTTAAAACAACGACAAACCACCAAAATGTTCTACTTTTCCAGGAAGTTACAGCAAAACAAAGACCAAAAACCCCACATTTGTTTTAGGAGTTTTACAGTTTGACAGTTTAAATATTCACTCGAGTTTATAAGCATCATCTCAGAGGTCTGACTGTTCTTGAACAAGAAAATGTAAGTCTAAAATTTGTGTAAAGCATTCTTGGTTTTAGGTTTCGACCATAATGTTTCCCTCATAATGTGGACATATCGTACACGTTATGTCATCTTTAACCTGCTTATTAATTATTGTATCTGAACCTCAGTGCTGTTTTTTTTTTTATCCTACACACAAAAACTTTCTTTTATGTTTTTACTTACAGAATATGAAGACTTATTTTGTTAGTGAATGTACTGTGAGCATTTAAAAGACAGGTGATGGCAAAAAACAAATAATTTTTTTGGCTAGTCATTTTACATCTTATACAACATAGTGACCTCTGTAATGGGAAAATATTTAACACCATGTGGTTAGTTTGTACATTTACATATTTTGTCATGTGTCTAGCCTACTTGATGTCATTTAATCATACAATTACCCAATGCTAAATGGCACAGAGTACTAAGAAGGATTACCAAAATCAGTTTCTATTTAAAACATAAATTATTATTCATCATCAGCTACGTAGCAAATTTAGCTGATGACTTTATTCTGACCCTCAACTCTAAACCCCATTTAATATGTAAATCTTTAAAAGCAAGTCAAGGAAAAGGCTAAACATTTCTTCCAAAGTAGTTTTTAATCAATTTTTTTATATAAATTATTCACAAATATGCCACAATGCAAAAAGCCAAAGAATACTTTTGAAGAGTAGAAAAATCTGTTTTTATACAAAGAGGGAATTCATAACAATAAGCACATAACATGTATAGCAACAACATGTAAGTCTGCTTTTAATAATGATTTTTATGTAATTATGTAAAAAATCAACAATGTAAAATAGTGTATGACTTCTTTTGTGGCCCTAAACTCCAAGCCCACTTAATATGTAAATGTTTACCAGCAACTCAAGAAAAAAAAACTGTTATTCTAATACCAATTGCATGTAAATTAATCAAACACAACAACAGCTATGCCAAAAAAGAAAACTAGAAAAACTTCCCAGCTAAATAGTGAAAGTCCAAAAATCATCTATCTTATTATATGTCACAGTTTTAATTATATCTGATGTTGGCACTAGATCAATAAAAGGAACTAAAATTGATAATCAGAGTTTACTTATTAAAAAACCATGAACCCTAAGTTTAAACATGCAGTTTAAACATGCGTGGCCTATTCTGTGTGAGTTTGCCTGTATGTGTCCTTCCACAGTTCAAAGTTAAGTTAATTGATGACTGTAAATTGGCCATAAGTCTACATGGTTGTCTGTCTCCCTGTTAGTGCTATGATATTCTGCCAGCTTGTCAACTGTGAAAGCTTGTAGGGCCCTAGTGACCCGAGTCAGGAAAGAAAATATGAACATGGACAGATGGAATATTTGGCTCCCAGGAAAATGAAATGTAGTGGACGAAATTTAACAATACCTGTCACCACTGACTTCTTTTGTGGCCCTCAGGTCCAAAAGCCTTGCCTTCCATTTGTAAATTAAATTGTAATTAAATTTTAATTTGTAAATCTTAAAACAGTAATAATAATAATAATTGTCAGAAATTTTTGATTATTTTAAATGCTATTACTTTACATTTTAAATTACATTTTGACTATGATGTGACACAAAATATGCAGGAATTAGCCAAAATAAACAAGAATGTGTTTTTTCATGTTAACCAGTCCAACACTCTTTTTTATCAGTTTTGGGCAAAAACAAAACTCTTTGGAACAGATGAATATGTTAGTTTAAAATCCTCAAACTTCGGCTACAAAGACAATGCTTAGAATAATTAATTAATTGCTCATTTTCTCCAAAATTAGAAACATCTTGTCTCAGAGTGATGCTGAAAAACTTCATGAATTTGTTACTCCTAGGCTTTACCTTACAATATAAAGCACATAGAGGCTACTGTCGCTGTGATTTGGTGCCATATAAATAAAACTGAATCGAAATGAATTTGTTTCGGTGTTTTTTATGAAGACACAGCCAAAAATGAGGAATATTGTTTATTAATAAACTTAAGAACCCCAGTCCAAACCTTTTGTTAACACTGTAAGTCATGCTGATCTTATTTCTCACAAATATAATTTTGTACCGCAAAACAGCCATCGTCATTCCATGATCCTGCATCAGATGAAACATATTCTCCACAGTCCTGGTTTTTGAAGTCATTAGGCTGTCCAGGCTGCCAGTATCTGATGAATAAGGTAAGACAGAGTAATCATTTTCTCCACTTTGTCGCTATAAGAAACAAATTCTCTCCTACATTGTGACTGTTTGGTACCTCAGTTTGTCTTTTTAATTTAACTCTCATTTGCAAAAGTAGAAATAATACTGTGTACTTCTGCAATCATCCACCTCCATAACCATCACCACCTCTGGAGGTTTTTAAATGCATTCGAATATGATGTGAATTTTAATGCATTTAACCCTTTGTGGATGCAGTTGTATACAGTCTAAAATTTAGAGTGCAATAAATCACCTCCTGATCTAATAAACCATGTCTTTGAGTTCCTTTCCTTACATTTCCTATTGCTGAATTGTTGGATAAATAATAAATAGATTTTGGCAGAGTTTAGTCCAACAACAGAATACAAGACTAATCTTTGTACAGTAAAGTTGTACATAAAAGTTTCATAAATTAACCTTATATTTAGTAAATGTGTAAAGTTATAGGAGAGGTTATCATATGTGATCCTTTTTGTTCAGATTTGTGCATTTAAACTCACGCTATGGTAATAGGGGTCCCATCCACCCAGGTCCAAACCCCCTCTGTAAGTCTGTCAGTGAGGCCAATCCAAGCATTTTGCCTTTGGCTCTTGTCCAACAATTCGTTGACAAAAAGCTGTTAGAGTTGCACAAACAGAAGATGGATGACATAAATGTTAGGGGGTGATCTCGTATCTAAATTGGAATTTATAATAAATGGACTGGTACAGACAATTTCTACACATTTCAGTTTTGTAAAAAAAAAATTGAATGAACCGTAGAGCCACAATGACTTAGACATTTGTCTTTGGCATAGAAAGCCATGTCTCCAACAAGATGGATTATAATACCATTAACGATCCTTTAATTTTTCATTTTAGCTCCATCGCTTAATGGAGTTTTTGCAACATTGTAGCCATCTATAACTGTACATGCAAACCTTAGCATGCCAGCCACCCAGTACAAAGCCTGTAAAAATCCTTGCAATCATTGGCAAAGTTTAGAGATTCTAATTCTGCCTTTGTTTCTTACCTGTTCCTCAGCACTGTCTATGACGAGTAGATCTGCACCTTCGGCAATGCATGCTTGTCTGCTTTCTGTCCAGTTTTTCTTCAAGGTTGAGACAAAATAACAGCTTACATCAAACTTTCTCCAGTGCGCCTGACAAGGAATGCCTGCAAATTCATCACATGGAAAATATATCCAAAAGATCAATAATACCACAATTGAGATTATGTTAGTAAATTTAAGCTGTAACATAGGAAGCGTACCGCTTAGTTTAGTTGTCATCTTTATGACTTTCTTTTGTAACTCTTCTCTAGCTGTAGTCAAACGACTGTAGTTGGTTTGTAACTGTTCCTTTTCCTTCCTCAAAGTATTATACCTGGTTTGAAGTTGCTCTTTGTCTTTCCGCAGGGCGTTATAGCTCTGGTCAGTTTGATTTTTGCTTCTATTCAGAGTATTGTAGCTCCTTTGTAACTGGTCTTTCTCCCTCTTTAGCAAAGTGTAATTGCCTTCTAGCTGAACTTCTTTTACTCTGAGTGCAGTAAAAAGAATGCTCAGTGCATCATTTTCTCTTTGCAGGTTATTGTAGCTGGTTTGTAACTGCTCTGCAGTTGCTGTCAGATTATTGTGATTAGTCTGGAAGCCGTCAAGCTTCCTCTGCATGTCACTGTAGTTTGTCTCGAATTGATCTCTCTCTTGTTTTAAGTTGTTGAAACTTGTTTGTAACCGGTCCCTCTCATTTTTCACACTGCTGAAATTGGCCTTCAACTCATCTCGTTTAGTAATCAAAGAATTGTAACAGTGCTGCAGCTCGTCTTTTTCTTTCGTGAGGTTGGTCAATATGATCTCTAACTGTCTAGTCTCCTTACTCAAAGCATCATAACTGCTCTCCAGTCTGTCCCTCTCTGCAGTCAGGTTGTCATTATCATTTTGGAGTTTCTCCTTATCTTGAGTGAGAGTATTGTAATTTGGCTGTGTTTGGTCTCCTGATGTAGGATGGATGATCTCATCTGTGAAATTAAAAGAATAAAATTAAAATACTTTGCTGGAGTCTATTGATTATCATGAGCTGGATGTAAAAGCAACAAAAAAGGGGTTTATTTTTAATGAATAAAAATAAACAACTTACAGAATATAAATTGACCTATATTACTGCACAACAGAACAGCACACAGTAATCCGAGGCACACAGTGACACATCTAAGGCTCTGGTTTCTTCTGCGAAAATTCACTGTTTTGAAAATAAGAAAACAGACATTTTAGTCCAGACCAGTAAGACTGGTTAAAAATTCACAAGTCTGTAGAGACTTTGATTTCAGCTTTGAAATTTTAAAAAATTCTTAAAAACATGCTTTACTTTGTAATTATGTATTACTGAGCATAGACCGGCATGATATTGGCCCTTTTATGGATTAAACATGAAATTTATTATTCAATAAAGTGTTCTCAAACTAAAGGCGTCTTAAGCAACTGTAAATAATAGCCGCTGTGAAATACACACACAAAGCAAGACAAACTGCATTTGAAAAGTTTGACATTATTCAATTTGAAATTTAAGCTGAAAATAAGGTTAGTTTACATTTTTATTTTGTGTACCCACTAGTTCTGTCTGGGTGTTTTTGGAGTGATACTGTACCTTGAGTAACGAGATTGCTCTCCATATAGAATAAGGTGTCATCAATTTCCATTGTATCCATTAATGTTCTTGGATTTTCTTTCTGTTCAGGTAAGACCTTTGTAGGTTTTCATTAAAAAGTGTTGATTTTACACTAAACATACTAACATTCATAAACATTTTAAATATAGTTCTAGGGAAAGTTCACATTCAATTATCTAAATATTAAATAGTTTTAAAACCTGCACTTACCTTGCACTTAGTTAAATTTTGAAATTTTGAATTTTGAGAATTCAAAAAGGAGTCTGCCACTGACCAGTAAAAAAAATGAATGATTTTTAATTCAGAATTATTTATTGTAGTGCAAAAAGGGTGTCCCAGCACTTCACATAAACTGATTGGTCGAAAAGGAAACTACACAAAATCCAATGTATGTCTACATTCCCACATTCAAGGTACTTTCTCAGTCAGACTTTTTCAAGGAAACAGCTAAGGTTAAATACCACAAAGTGTGATTGAGGTTTTTTCTCTTTGACTGACCTGATCGTTTTCAGACTTCCACCTTCTGTGATTTCTGTTCCCTTTTCCCACAGATTAAGTTCTCACAGAGGCTAAATGACTGAGAGTGTGAATGTGCTGAGATACAAGAAATTTAAATAGAAAACTGCAAACTCAGTGGTGTACAGCACAGGCACCATTCTGCAAACACTATTAAAGGCATTAGCATCTATAGTACTACTTTTTGTTATTTCGGGGAAAATTT
>VUQG01022069.1:0-10914 GCA_015106755.1 Etia nguti | reverse complement strand
AAAAAAAAAAAAAATAAAAAAAAAAAAAAAAATATTTTTTAATAAAAAAAAAAAAAAAAAAAAAAAAAAAAAAAAAAAAAAAAAAAAAAAGCTTGCATATTCTGTCCACTTTTCCCCTCAATGTAATGTGACGGGGACACATATACAGAACCTCAAGGCAAAGTCGTTCATATTTATAAGTAAGGGAACAATGAAAACTGTATGTTAAATTCTGTGTTAGCTTGCTAGCTTTTTTAGCTAGCTTGCTACTATTACAGTAATAAGTTGGTATTTCATTATATATACATAGTATTTGCACTCTCCTAGTTTAGCATTAGTACAGGGACTAATTACACCTAAAAGTAAAGTTGGTTTACAAATTTAAAAACACATTTTTTAATCCAAATTTGAGCTGGCCTACTGGACTTCTCTGAGAATTCATACATTAATCAAGCATAAACTTCAACCAAAAGCCATTGTTTTAATAAATTCATATTTTTAAAATGTCATTTCAGTCGAAGAGCTTTGCATACTTATGGATTAACCTTTACAGAATTTAAAAAAAATATTTTTGTAATTACCTGTACTGGGCAGCAGTGGCAGCACCAACCTTACATTGGGTGGTCTAATAAATTTGTTAAGCACTATGTTCTGGACAAAGACCACTGATGCTGTGCCTGGAATCTGCTGCAGACACTCTTCCAGTTTCAGGATTACAGCTCCTAATGCCTAATGGTCCTATTACCACTGGGACTACTTCAGACTTTACTTTCCACATCTGCACTATTTTCTTGTACTCCCTCTCCCCGATGTTGCTTTCCACTTGCATTACCACATCACCCTATCTTTGATGGACAGTTCTTGCCCGGGTCGAAGTGCTGATTCTGGGCTTGCAAGATTCTGTTTACTTGCCTGCTTTGCCCCATGGAGATCACCATTCACAGCCAGACTAAATTCTGCTTGTTCGTACATTCAGCAGCCTGACTTTGGTAAACACCTCACTTAGGTTTCCAACCTGCCCGTCACCACTACCTCCAAGCTAACTTAACACCTTGTCAGAGTCAGAAAAGCAGATGAATGAAAAGCAGCCTTCAATACACTACTCAGCCACTGCTAATATCTGGTTATGCCATTCATAGCAAACACTGTTCAAAGCCATCATAAACAATGTTTTAAGAGCTTTGCCTGTTTGTCTCGCTCTCTATTTTGTATTCTTCTCTAAGGACCTCAAAGAGCACTGAGGTCAAACATGCACGGCAGATACTGTTAAGAATTTTGGGGAACTAACTGTTAGTGAAGGTTGAAAAATGTGAATTTCATTCTAAATCTGTTACCTTTTGGGGCAAGATTGGTGAGAGTTGGCAGGTGAAGACAGATCATTCCATGATCCCACATCACATGAAACATATTCTCCACATTACTGGTTTTGGAAATTCATTGGGCTGTCCAGGCTGTACCAGTGCCTGATCAACAAGGTAAGAGAGAAACCATCTTCTCATCTTTAAGAAAAGGTTCTGATGTACACTCTGATTCTTTTGTAACTTTTGGTTTGTCTTTTTTCATTTAAGCGTTATTTGCAATAGTAGAAACAGTACTATGTAGAGTTCTGCTATCATCCGCCCCCATCACCACCTCTGCATGTTTTTAAATGCATCAAACAGGACATGAATTTTAATGCAGTGAAGTCTCTGTGGATGCAGTTGTGTAAGCTCTGAATTTGAAAGTGCATTCAATCACTTCTAGATCTGGTTCAACAAGATTTCCTGTTGCTGTATTTCTGGCTCAATATTAAATAGATTTAGGCCGAGTTTACTTATACAGAGGGTCCCTATCATCAAAATATAAGACTGATACTTTTTGTCATGATTTGCCACCCTCAAGCAGTGTTAGTTTAGGATGAATCATGGTTAATTTTATGTCAATAAAGAATTGAAAAAATAAAACAGCATATCGTATGGAACAGTAAAGACAAGTTCTGTAAATTAGACTCTATTATAGCTAGGAAATCTGTAAAGTTATAGCAGCGGTGATCATATGACATCCTTTTTGTTTGTATTTGTACATTTAAAATTTTTTAATTCAAATGGTGATCGGGTCCCATTGACCCACATCCAAACCCTCTGTAAGACTGTCAATGATGCCAGTCCAGGCATTTTGCCTTTGGCACTTGTCCAGTAATCTATCGACAAACAGCTGTTAGAGTAGCACAAACAGAAGACCAGTAAATATAATTACTAAGACTTAAATAAAAAATTGACACATTTAACAGTGGGAGAAAGATGGCATGTTAATTATCCATCGTAGAAGTTCCTGAGTTTGGGATGAGCAGAATGAACAGAAAAATGAACAACTTACAGAATGACCTATATTACTGAACAAGGCAACAAATAGTAATCGTAACAAATGTACAAAGAACATAAACCACTTCTCAAAACCTCAAAAGAATAATGAAACAATAGAACTCAAAACCATGACAGTCCCCCTTAAATACAATTCTGGGGTTGAGTCCAGGCTTGAGGTCAGAAAAGGGAACATGGCAGTTCAGGGGGGCAGCAAAGGTGAAACAACTCAACGGTAGACACAGAGCAACTCTTGGAGCCGGTCAGATGGCCAACGGCAGAGATGGAGCAACTCTGGGTCCTGACCGGGTGGCAAGTGATCGAGACACAGCAGCTCCAGTGACTTGGCATGGGACCATTGAGGGCTGAGGAGATGAGGCTCCCTGGGATGCAAAATAAGCAGCCAGCAGCTCAGCCTCACAAGGGACTAGCTTGAAGGCCAGTGATGGATTCACTCATGTGGCCAAGGAGGCAGCCAGTGTTGACTGGGCACCTTAGGAAGCTTGAAGGAGGGCGATGGAAGTGAATGAGACCCCTGGAGGTCACCAAAGAAGTTGACTTTTAGCCGACTAGCATTGGCTAAAGCCACTGGACACCTCTGGCTTGGCTAAAGGCCGGCATTAGGGGGAGGTGTGTGGACACCTCTGGTGGCTTGACAGAGGGGCTGACAACTGTACGTACATTCTGCTGCTTCCTGCTATCCTAAATTCCTAACAGCGGTGTCACAATGGCTACAATAAACTTGAACTTAATGTTTGTATGTCTGTTAACTTACACAATCTTTCCCCAACAGATCTGAGCACAAAGAGAAAAAAAGAGCACAGTAGCAAAAAAAGATTTTTGTATTAAAATGCATACTAGTAACTAAACAGGAACAAAACTTTTTCTTTGTGACTTTCTTTGAGTTTGTATTCTTATAAAAATAATAAGTAATACTTTGAAATTAGACTTCATTTGCAAGCTTTTTGACCTCCTAGAGTTTTAAGTTTCTTCCATAATCACAGCACATTTCTCATTCAAAGAACCTGATGCACAAGTTCTTACTGAACAAGTCCCAAGTTTCGTCTGAGAACAATGTCAATGCTTCATTGAAAACAAGCCATTTGCAGGCGTTCTGCATTCCAGCCCCAGTGGCAGCTGTACCAAACTGCTAGAAAAAAAGATTTGGAGAAACGTGACCACAAAAATGTGCCATTTGTCAAAATTTTTAATATGACAGAAACGGCTGTCAAGCTGACATGTGCCAGGAGTCCCAGCAGCTGATGTTTTGATTTTTCTCACTGCTGCATTAGACATTGTCGGGAAAAGACAGGCTGTCAGGCCAGCTGTGCTGTTTTTTAGGTATTGATCCCTCTCTCCATGTGGAACACTTAGCTCCGTCTCTTTACTGTTGTAGGAAACAGAGTGCTGAGTATTTCTCTGGCTTAGACTGAACTGATTGAACTCCTTCGCAGAAAAGCACTGAGTGCTGAATTAATAGTTTGCTGAGGTTTATTTCAGGCCTGTAGCTACATTCAGTCGATCGCGGATGCATCATTTGTCATAACAACATTTATTTGGTATATTATAATCATAATATTCATATAATAACTTATCTTATAATTATAAGATGGATTATATGGAGTTTTTTCCCCCCATTTTGTCCCAGAAAAGAAGCTTTTTATTTATTTTTTAAACTACTTTTCTTATTCCATTTAGATTTTTTAAATCGTTTGTTAAGCTGCCCAAGTTTGCACTTAACTGCACTTATTTTATTTTTAATTCTGATAACCAGATGGTTCTTATGGAGAAATGTCCCAATATGCCATCAGCTCCCACCCCACATGCAGTCCCACGACAAATCTGAGAAGTTAAAAGTTGAATGAAGGCACAGGAAGGTTGGCAAAATTAGTTCTGTTTAATCTTCCAGAATCTATTATTTCCAATCTCCAAAATCAAATTAAAACCAGGCTGCTGCTGGATTTGGTGGCTCTTTCCACTGTGAACTCAACACTCAACATTTAATTAGCCTGAGCCTGATTCTGTCAGAGGTTTCTTCCTGTTAAGAAAGAGTTTTTACTCTCAACAAGAGTGACCAAGTGATTTTCATAGGTAATGACTGTTGCTGTGAAGTGATGCTATATGAAGGCAGTTGTACTGCTCTGTATCACAGCAAGTAAGCTGCAGTCTGTAGATTCTGTAGTCAATAATAAAAAATATTCATTGAATTTGTTCAAAACCATGACAGTTTATATATGTTTATATATCTATGGTGTTTGGAGGACCATCAGCATATCAAGATATATCAACTAACACAACACACACACACACACACACACGCTGCACTATGAACCAATTCAAGAAAAAAAAGACTCATTGTTTCAGCGATTAATTTTTACTTGGTCAAACTACACTCATATTTAAACTCCTAGTAAAGAATTCTGGCTAAGACAGCAAAATCGTTGATGCATTTAGATTACAAACAAATAAAAAACACCACCATGTGCCAAAACACCCATAAAACACTGCCACATAAAAGGTTGGGGCCTATATGCTTGCAAACAGCAGCAGCATAGCAGTCTGAAAGAGTAGGCAGCCAAGACCATATAGATCTTGGCAAACTGACAAATTAACTGTTCCCCATTGAGCGTGCTTTACAATCCTTCATGATCACAGTTCTTAATCATATCATTTACTCTACAAATTGAAATATTTTAACAGCTTCAATAAGAACTATAGTCTCGTGTCAGATCATTGCAGAACATTGCAAAAAAAAAGAAATCAAAAGCAGAGCTTTTCTTATGTTATATTTTATACTCAAGGACAGGTTCTCATATACACTGACCAGCTGAGTGTTTGCTGATAATGTTTAACAGCAAACACTCAGCTTTGATCGATGGGAATGAAAATGCGGCTATTGTAGCAGTTGTTAATCATCCATCATTTTTAAAAATGTGATTTATATGATTTATCAGGCAAATCACAAAGCAGAAATAGGGCACATGCATTTGGGAAAATTGTGATATAAACCTTAGCAACAAAAAGAGAAACATATTTTTAAAAATATAACTTAAACGATTAATTGATTCTTAAAATACTTGTGGTTGTGCTTGGCTCCAGGAAAAGCTGTAAAAAATGAAATGAAAGTGATAAAACAAAAAAGGGATGTGAGATACGCCCATGATTCTTCCCAGCCTTCTTCCCTACACTGTAATTCTTTTTTAGATCTGGGAAAAATTTCTTGTATCTTACTTTTCTTAAAGGGACGTGTAAAACATCGTGCAAAGGCTTTGCATAAAGCTTTTTATGAATGATCAGCCAAGGATACTGTAAGGTTGTGCCTTTTTTGAAATCAAAGTAAAGCAAAAAAGACATCACTAAGAATTTAGATCTGATCAATACTGAAAAACATCTTTATCTGTTCTATGTAGTATTTTATTCTGTGATGCAGCTGTGACTAAATCACAGCTGCAGATAAACTCTGTCAACCTTGGGTAGCCTCATCTGTAGTGTCACATGTATGATTCGGTTTAATCAAGTTTACATGCTAGATTTTTCTCATGTGAACTGGCTTAATTTCGACTTCCTTTTATTCAACATTTCAATTGGGTAACTTTTGCCCTGAACCCCGATGGACTACGTAGTACGTTGTAGGGACCCAATCATTGTGCTTTAAAGCATAACCAGTAAAAGGCTAAAGAACTTTAATGTTGTCACCAATAGTACCCTCCAGTCAAACACCTCTAACTTTTTTTCAGTTACTTCAACATCTGAGACATTAATGAGATGGGCCTTGTTCTTCCAATACTATAGCAGGGATAGCTCAGGGGCAGGGATAGCTCAGTAGATAAAGTGTTGGCCCCGTGATCGGAAGGTCGGGGGTTCGATTCCCCTGAACGGCTACCCTGAGGTACCCCTGAGCAAGGTACCGTCCCTACACACTGCTCCCCGGGCGCCCAAATGGCAGCCCACTGCTTCACTGAGTGAATGGGTTAAATGCAGAGAGGAATTTCCCCACGGGGATCAATAAAGTATACATTATAACTTGGGGATTGTCTCATTAAGAGAAAAGAAAACATAGTGGCAGATACATTGACATGTGGCCCTTGTATATAAGTTATGCCTTGCTACAGTTGCACATCTATTATATTCCAACATTTCTGTTTTTTGTATTTTTGAAGCCTATATTATGCTTTCCAAGTAGTGCACTAGGGTCCGATGGTGTCTTAGTGATGTAAAGTTCGTTGTCATTTGCTGACTGGAAGGTCCGTGCAGACCTGCCTTTTGTTTTGTGCCCATCCGGACTTGTCAGCAAAGAACTCACACCAACTACTGGTCTAGGTGGCAAACTTTAAACACACTTCAAAGTATAACATAAAAGATTACTCAGCCAATGGGTCTCCAGCTGTTCATGCCCAAAACAGAGTATCAAGGTTATAAAGTAGTAAGTCAGGAAGTACTGGGAGGTGTATTTTTATTATATTTGTTGTAAATGTAAACTGATATTTATAAATAATATTAGGTTGAGAACTTTGAAAAAAAAAAATTGATTGTGTTTAGACTGAAAAATTATTTGCTTTGTATCTTTTTGTTATATCTTTATGTTCTGGGTTATGAGGTGGGTCTCCACTCTCAAGGAGAGGTGTGATCATCCATTGGCCTCTAGATCCACATCCATTGTTTTGTGCCTTTTTATATCAGGGGAGTCTCATTAGGAATAGAGTTTGGGTTGACTGCTCACCCACACATATTGGCCTCAACAGTCAGCCTCTCTCTGTCTCCTCCAGGTCACTTTGATTGAACTTATTTTTTAATTTACTTAAAGAGCACATGTCCACACATCTACATGTTACACGCATTACATTTAAACTGATTACACATTAGCTTTTGACTCTTAGATAACTAGATTTTTTGTTATTGTCACGATTCGCTGTGTGCAGGCAGGAGATGAGGACTCAAACGCAGACTTCACAGAGGCAAAAATGGGAACTCAAAAACACTGCTTATTGCAGGATTGGAAGTAATACAAAACCATACCAAAACTAAACTGGGAGAATTCTAAGTGTACGGGGAGACACTGGGAAACACACAGCATGAGGGAGGACGCCACAAAGGACTGAGGGAGACGCTGACCTAAATACAAAGAGGGATAACAAGGAAGTGAGAACACAGGAGGAACACAGCTGACACGAATAACCATAACGAGACGGGGAAGGCTGGACTGAACCGAATGAACATGAAAACGCGGGACCTTCACAATAAAATAGGAAACATGATGTGGGAGTGGAGGAGAGGCAGACGAGGGAGCGGGGGAACACGAAGAAGAGCACAGACATGACATGCTGGGGAGACATGGAAAACATACCAGAATAAAACACGAAAGGAAAGACGGCACAAGAACTTACACCACAATATAAACACAGACACAGGGAGACAGAGGGCAGAGACACAAGGGGGAATCCAAATAAACTAAACCGAACAACCTAGGAACATAATGAACTAACAAAATACAAAACCACAGGAAAACTAAGAACGCTGGGTCAAAATGACCCAGGACCATGACAAAACCTGCTGTTGAATGTTTCAGGGGTGATTCTAGATTCAAACTTTTAGAGGGGCTCAGCTCCCAATAACAATGTCATGTTATTAATATTAATGGAATATGCTTTTTACAAATGTAATCAACCATTTTCACATTTGCAAACCGCAGAGGATAAACATCACAGTGTTAACTTCAAAGGCAACCTAATTAAATCGACAACCTGTTGAAGTGTCTAAGAATAATTCAGAGTGAATAATCAGAGCCTTTAGTTATCAAACCCGAGGTAAAGGCTCAGCCGTTAAAGAAGTTAAAGAACTATTTGTGGCAAAGCAGATAAGATGAGAAATACGCACAACATGATTTCAGTTTCATAATCACATAGAGACAGTCAACCGAATCTTTAAGCACTTAAAGTGGTATTATTCAGTAATTTATGCAGACTCAGCACAGAGCATCATGTTCCACAGAATAGATTTGCAGTCGGTCACATCAATGTAGTGGCAGCCATGTTCAGCCATGTTTAGAGTGAAACATGTAAAATATTATTATTCATATCAATATGCTCTGTTATTATGTCTGGTGGCATTTTTTAAGTGTGCTACTGGAAAACATGAAAAGATTCCACGAAATACATGAAAAAGTAGTTTGTGAAAAATAACTTTGGTTTTTTCAGCTAACTTCACTGTTTGCTCCCTCATTCGTCCTGTTCTGCACAATCTCTCTGTCCTCATCACTCAACTAGAAACTAAAAACTAACAAAAATATAATCTTAAAATAATTATTATCAGAGCCGGTTAATGAGCCATAATTGATAACAGGACAACACACTGCTTAGTTATGTGACATCATCATCAGTGAATGTGGGTAAAACAGAAGCTGCACTGTTATGATTTTTGACCACATGTCCTCTCTCACCTGTTTCTTTTCGCTCTCTCTGCCTGCTGTCTTCATCCTGCTCTCTCCCTTTCTCTCCTTCTCTATCCTCCTCTCTCAGTCTTTGTGCCGTCACCCAAAAGGTAAATGTTAATAAATTGATCCATATCACTTTAAAGTATTATTCAAACTGCCACTGGACATAGACAGGTAACATCACTTTGACTTGCTGTCACTTGGATCTGGAGCTGAACTGAAGCCAATTCAACCAAAGTTATATAAATTTTTAACAAATTAAAATAATAAAGTACATCAGCTTCTTCAACTCGTGATAGCAGCAGACTAGTGGATCAGAAGGTTAAAATTAGCTAATAATCTTTATTGATTAGCTACGTTAGCTATCTTTTTCAACGCTATTTAAAGAACAAATTAAAATAACCTCCGATTTATAAGTAACATCCCTGCATTATCGGAACAGTTTGAACTTTTGCTGTTTTTCAAATGAAGTGTGTTTTAAATTCATCACAGATTTGTGTCATTAAAACTCTGCATCTTCTTTCTGTCACAGATTATTAACGACATGTCAGGCTGCTGAAGCAGCAACACCTCTGTGTGTGAGCACTATAACAAAATGACATCAACAACACTGGACATAAAACCTGTTTTCATTCTATCCTGTACTGTTAACAATCGACAAATTTGGAAAATATAACATTTTAATTTAATTCCGGAAAATAATACTAAAATACGCTGTTATTACTGCTGTTAATACAGTTATTTTTAGGGGTGCTGTGATGAAAAATAGAGGTGCTTGACTATCCCCAAAAAAGGTCTAAACTGCCTATGTGTGCAGTGAATGATACCCTTTGTTAGGGTGTGTGGATACTTCTTTAGGAAGAAGGTCCTGAGCCTTTCTGTGTGGTGTTTGCATGGCTTATCTCTGGGTGAATGAGTCCAAATGAGGAAGCAGGATCATATTTCAGCTCCATGATGTGTTTCTCTAATGTTCATATCAACATGACTGTCTCTTCTTCTCTTTTCTTTTAGCCACACTAGCAGCATGGCTCTGATGTTAATGTCAGTCTGTTGGTCAGTCCACTACTTTAGTCCACATGGATTGGATCTGAACTAACATTTTTTCACATCAAAATGAAATATGCTATAATTGTACACTTTTGTGCCATTTTTTACATGTTTTGTTAAAATGTGAAATGAATAATGAAAAAGTCACACAAATTGAACACAGGTTGTTTTAAATTACCATCCAATCAGGATCCTTCTGTAGTGCATCATTCAAATTTTAAATAGTCCCAGATGTTTTTTAAATATGTTGCAAAAGAACTGTTTAATAAAGGGCAGGTGTGTTCAGGCACCTGGTTGTCACCAGTTATCAGAGCAGTGTTGGGTGTAACGCATTACTAAGTAACGCGTTACTGTAATTAAATTACTTTTCCACTGAAAAAGTAGAGTAAATGATTACTGTTCATTTTTAGGTATTTTAATTACAGTTACTTACAATGTACTTGTGTTACATTGTAAAATAATTAAAGTTGCTGAACATCATTATTTGATTTCATTAATTTATCTTCTAAAGGTAAAAGTTAACTCTGCCGCTTTAACATCGTTGTAGTGCAGGTGCACGTGATTTCGCGCCAGTTTGCTGCATAGTCATATTCTAAAGCGGAAGATGTCGGACTCGGCTGAAGCGAGTGGCTGTTTTATGAAATGGAAATATTCCTGTCACTTCACTTTTCTGAAACAAGCAGACAAGAACATTACAGTAATATGTAAGCTATGTCCTGGGGAGAAAAAACTATCGGCCGCTGTCAATAGCACGAGTAATCTACTGAAGCACCTGACACGGCAGCATAGACGAACACCTCTGAGTGATCCATCATCCACGGATAACACTGCGGCAACTCCTGCTAAGCAGGGAAAACTTGATTTTACTTCAGCAGCACAGAAAGTGTCTGAAGGTGAGCTTAAAAAAATGATTGCAGGCTACATTGTGGAAGAGATGCTACCACTCCGTACTGTAGAGTCTACGTCTTTTAGGTGTATATTAAACAAAATACCTGTGTGTGGCAAAAAAGCAGCACTGCCCGATCGAAAAATGTTTTCTACTTACTTAGATAAGTGTTATGCTGACATGGAAATGGAGCTTAAAGGGACATTCGAGAGTTTGGAATATATTTCCACGAC
>VUQG01022068.1:8641-21263 GCA_015106755.1 Etia nguti | reverse complement strand
CTTACAAAATGTGAATGGGTGAATGCACAAGTTGTGTAGAGTGCTCAGAAGAGTAGAAAAGCGCTATATAAGAACCAGTCCATTTACTATTGAAACTGCCATTAGATTAGAAATAGGATATATTGGCCCCAGGTGTTCTGACCTATTTCTTTTAATTAACTATTTAGTATGTGTTCTACCTCTTTTTAGCAGAATAAGAAAAAGGTTTGGGCAGGAATTCGAAGATTTTAAAACAAGAAAGTTTCTCTCCACAACAGAGAAACATCAGTTTCAGGATATAAAGTACATTGTAACATACCCATAATAGACCCATATTTTTGTACCCTCATACCTATAACAGACCCATTTCTGTAAAACGATTGACCAGTTATATATATTTCTCTTGTTTATGACTTTTCAGCTCAATTCAATTTAGTTTTATTTATATTGCACCAAATCACAAAAATAGATGCCTCGGGGTGCTTTATATTGTAAGGTAAAGACCCTTCAATAATACAGAAAAACCCAACAAATTAACTACCCACTCTGAGCAAGCATTTGTTCCTGGTTGTTCCTGATGAGAACCGTGGAAAAAAGGATACATAAGTCTTGTGCATCAAGTGACATGCAGTAGGGATTTTGGAAGACTGCACAGGAGGACACTGGGTGAAAACCCACTGCATTGCACTGGCTGAATGGAATTCTCATGCAGATGGACACATTTGCTGTACCATAAACTATGCTTCATTGTGTCTCCATAAACCCTGCGTCAGTTGAATTCCCATAAACCTTTTGTCAGTTGTATCTGTTTGCACAAACAAAGAGCTATGCAAAAGGACACAACACAGGACTATAAATACACGTTAGGTTACTTGACTTGGATATTTGGAGGGGATATTTTTTGCAAAATAACTTTCAAGATAAACTTATGCTTCTTTTGTAACTCATCAACCAACCTGAAATCTGAACATGACTGTGCAGACTGTGTGTGTGTAGAAGCTCTGATGAAGGCCCACAAAGAAGCAAAACACATAAGACAAAAGGTAAAATAAAATTGTTGCCCTCTTGCTGTTGAAACCCACCCAGCCAGTGTTTCTCCTGTCAGTGATCTGTCACTGGCTCATAACTTTCTTCAGTTCTGCCTTCTGTTCCCGAATAAGAAGGGGAAATGAATCTCAAAGTGTTAACTGAGAGCTCAAGTTTTTTCATGAATCCCATGGTACAACACAATGTAAGTCCATCTGCTAATCAGCTTACTATGTAAACAACTAATTAGGTGTCTGCCGGCCCCTAATGATGTGCTGACAAACACATGGAGCAAAACACTGAAACTGATAAACAGCAGGAGCTGACAATTTATTCAGACCCTTATCTCAAAGCTGAAACAAAGGCTTGATTAGAAACAGTTCTGTAGAGGAAAGTCAACAGTTTGGTGGTGGTTTGAAAGGAGGAAGCTGGTCTTAACCTTCTACCTCCCTTCAATGGACAACTGGCAAGAATGCTCAGTCTCCGTGTGGCATTAATGGGCCATATTTGATTTTGGTCAAATGAAAAAGTTTTTAAATAATTAACAATTTTTCCATTCAAGGTTTATGAATTACTTTGCCATTTTTAAAGGTTTTGGTCCTCTAATGCATTTCAGATAAACTTCAGAAAACCTTTTTTTTATTATTATTAATAATAATAATAATAATAATAAAAATAATGATATTGAACCAATCACATCACAAGGAAATGGGCCGTGTTGACTGTAGTCACAGCAGCTGCATTCATCAGTCCATTAGCAGCCTTTAGAAACAGTGCCCACTTTAAGAGTCTCTGATGTGCTGAAAGACATGTTGTACTCCTTTTTATCGTCTTTTTGTTACCAACAGCAACGTTTTCTCTTTCTGGCCTTGCTCTTTCACTCAACATTATATCAGACTCTGCAATTTAGAAATTGTTTGGTGCACAGATTCCAGACTTCTTAATATTCTTTCCTCCACAGTGATAAAAGGTTAACCTGTGAAATAAATGAAATATAGCTATGTCTGAATATGCCTATCACTGATCCGTTAAACATTCTTCTTCTTACAATTTTTGTCCTGCTAGGCATGGTGACCATCTGCTATAAGTACTTCTTCTCCCTTACTGTCAGTACAAGGTGGGGTCAGAGGGTGACATCAGAAACCATCAACATATAAATGACAAATGTATTTATTTATCCTATAATTAAATGTTAGTGCGTGTCTGCTATAGCTGAAATTCTTGAACAATTGATTGAATACTCATTTTAAACCCCTTAAACTGAAGCTGAACGTGTGGATCGGGTAGCTGCATTTGGATTATTCAATTTAAAATACACTGTGGTGGTATACAAAGGCCACATTACAAAAACTGAGCAGTCACCTATGTACCTATCTGTAAGTTCTAGTATTGCATAGTACATAATATAATAATAATAGTATTTATTTGCTCACAGTACCTCTAACACTTAAAATGTTTTTTGGCTACACCATCACATTAAGTACTCACCACCAAGCTTGTTCTCCAGAATAAGCAGAATAGCATTACTGCTGCTTCTTCCTCTTATACAAAATGAAATTCAAATTGAAGGTCAGAATGAAACTTCTAGGGAGGGATGTACCACTTTTGAAGGAGTGTAAAAGCATGAGGCTGCTAAATTTAAATCAGACATTTTTATGGTATTTGAAAAACTTTGATCTTGAATTTTATCATGCTTAAAATTAAACGCTTTATCTACTAAACAGAAGTCTTTGTTTTCCTTCTGTTTTGAAAGCTTAACTTAGTCATGGAAAATATGCTTTTGTGCTAAAAGAAAAGTTTTGTAAATTCAACCTTTACATGCTTTACGGGTCAAATTTGAGACCTGTGACCGCAGTAAAAACAATACAATAATAATTTAGTGAATTTTTTTAAAGTGACACAAAATACACACAAATATATATATTTTTTAAATTTTACACTGTTGTAGAGGTGATGGAACATTTTGCACATTGAGGCTGCTCAGTGTCAAATTTGACCCGTATCTATTCAGAAGGTATTTTGATCCACCACTGAATCAAATCAGTGAAAATGGTTGTCTCAGAGAATCTTGGAAATGTGAAACTATATATGCAATGTCTTTAATGGGTGGTAGTTCAAGAGGGGCAGGCACCTGCTGGTCTTTGAAAACAGTGAAAAAGTAAAGCAGTATAACAGTGAACATATATGGTGCACATAAGGATCCGAGATCATAAAGAGGTCAGAGGGTGACTTGACAGAAGGTGCATTTGGGATAATTGGTAATGAGTCTTTCATAGAACTGTGGAGGACTTTGGGCCCACTCTTTTTTGAATTGTTTTAATTAGTCACATTGAAGGCTTTTCAAGCAAAAATACCCTGTTTAAGGCTACGCAAAAGCATGTTAATTGGATTTAAGTCCCAAAATGACTAGACCACTCCAAAACCTTGTAACGGGAATGACCCGACCACATATTCCGGCTGCTGTTTCCTCTAAACCTGGCTGCAGCTTTCCAGCTACAGCCACACACAACAACAACACCTCGAGTCGCGGTACACTCTTTTAAACAGGAGAGGCGTGATGAGCTGATGGAGCTCCGGTGTGTCTAGGCGTCCCCGGCCCAAGCCACACCCCGCCACAAACTTACTGTTATGTTTTGGATCATTGAGTCAATGAAGGATTCAGCAGATGGAACCAAAATACCAAATCACAGCTTTATTCAATGGTACAAAACAAAATGAAAAACAGTAACAAGGCAGAACTAACTGACAACAGGCTAAACTGACTCACAGATAAACTAATGGACAAGAGTTGCTCACACAATGCAAAAGGGACACAACAGACAACAAAGGGAGACGTGGACAAAATATACACAGAGATTGGGACAGAGTGGACACACCTGGGAACACAGCTGAACGGAATCTACCTGAGAAAACAGGGGGGAGCAAAACTGAACATCACTCAGAAAAACAAGACAGGGGACTATCAAAATGAAACAGAAAGTAACACACACACACACACACACATGCTGAGAATCAGACATGTGAACTATGATAATCAACAAGAAGCTAAAGCCACTAGAGAATACAGACGCAGGAACTAGAACATAAATTAATTCAAACTTTTAAAGAAATAAAAAAGTCCAGAACAGAAACTCAAAATGCTGGATCAAAGACCCAGGACTTCCTTATCTGCCTCATATCAGTGACTAATTTAGAATCACCAGTTAACTTGACATGCATGTCTGAACTGTGGGAGAAAGTCAGAATACAGAGATTGAACCCATGCACACACACAAAGGAAGAACATGCAAATTCCAGACAGAATCCCCCACTGGGATTCAAACTAGGAACTTGCTTGCTATGAGGGTACACTGTTAACCACTCCACCACTTGCTGCTCATAAGATCGTAAAGTCACCTCAGCTGCCATTTCATTGAGGGTAGGGAAACACATCTGGCCTATATATGCAAGATTTTTTTTACCACCGTTTTGAATGTACAAACTATTTTGAAATAAGGATCTTTTTAAATATAGTTTTGTGTTCTAAGCATTAATTCATGTTGAATTAATATTGATAACTATAGATGGTAGTTATGTAGATGTTTGTGTTAGTATTGTGCGGTAGATGTTTTTCTCTACCAGTGAGCATTGAGCTCTTTGAATCATTAATTAAGGTTTAAGCCATCGTGCATTGCAGGATTTAAAACTGGTGGGACTAAAGGTCCAATATTTTTTTGTTTAGGATTCCTCAACAATTGTTTGCTCACCTGCATCCATTCTGTTAGTTTCTGTCAGTGGTATGACTAATTCCAGAATATTTTTAAATATAATGTTCACATAGCTACTTAGTGAAATAGCATTCTGTTTGACAAATGGTGAATGGACTGGTCCTTATGTAGTGCTTTTCTTCTCTAATTTAGCGCTCAGCGCTTTGCACAACTTGCCTCATTCACACACACACTTTTTTTCTTTGCTCTTTCTGGGTAAGTGCTTTCTACCCAACATTCACACACATTCATACTCCGATGGATGCATCGGAGAGCAACTTGGGGTTAGGATCTTGCCCAAGGATATTTGGCATGCAGACTGGAGCAGACAGGGATCAAACCATCAACCTTTCAATCCCTGTGGATACATCACTAATTGTAGGGAGAAGTGGCAGATTAGTTTACACTCTGACAACTTTTCCCCCTTCCAGTTGTAGCTTACATGTCCAGTCCAGTGAGGTGTCTGTCCGCTGCTAGCTCTTGGTATTTGCCTGGGGCTCTGGCAGAGGCCAGAGCGCTGGTGTGCACTGTGGCTTGATCTTGCGGCCAATTAGGGTCTCTGAGCTTGTTTGGCCTTCGGTCACCGCCATATGTGTCGGTGTTCGGGCTCTGGTGATTTGGGTACCCTCACCACTTCGTGTTGTTGTTTCCTCTTTCCTCTCTAGAAGGAGAGAGATGGTGGGAATGTCGGTGAAAAACTTGTGCACAAAAAGGGTGTCGGGTACTAACCATGAATCAGAATAATACAAAGTGAGTGGCTTCTCAACCTGTATCACCAACCTTCCGATCAGTAAATGTCATTGCTCTACCTCCCGAGCTACAGCCACGCCACTTATGACATTTTTTTTAAAAATGTAACACGATAAAGGGGATAGTTCTTTCAAGGAAGGTTTGTTTGTTAAAAAAATAGAAATTAGAGATAATTCATTTTTTAATCTTTTTTTTATTAATTAATAAATGAATCTTTTTTTCAGTTCACAGAAGGCTAGCTTAGCTATTGACCTAAGTGGGCAGGGAGCTTTCCCGAGGCCTACAGGAGACACAGCCTCCCTGCTTCTGCAAACTGTCAGCCACACCACAGGTGTTGATTTATACCATTAATAATTCACAAAGTTGCTTGCTCTCTTCTGTGTTGTCCAGATGCCTCTCTGTACTGCCAGAACATGTCAGCTGCACACTGAACTGGGCATGTCACAGATGCAGAAAAAAGACATAAATATTTTAGAAAATATACACCAGAAACAGCCAGTCAGACAGGCTGCACATCTGAGAGGACTGCTATGTTTTAGTGGCCATCTTCTCTTTTTTCTAAAGGTGAGAGAGAGAGATGGGGAGATGTGCCATCCAGACAGGAAAGCAGAGTATCTCCCTGTTCCTCTGATTGCTGCTCTCTAATGAGCATGGCGGTGAATCTTTTCAGAGCAAATTGTTGAAGACATCTGGCCAAGCTTTCTCTCTGATGCAGCCGAAATGTCCCTCTAGATGGCGTTGGCATGGCAACCTCTAACTGCTATTCAGCAGCGATGTGGGTTGAAAGGTTTAGGGTCCATAGTTGAAAATCCATTTGGGCCTCTAGCACTCCACTCCCCAAGCTGGAGGTGCAATAAATACTCCCTTGCCCAAGGAAAAATAGATTCTCTTTATGAATTGATGGCACTCATGGCACCAACATGTCTTTGTTGTTTGCCTTTGTTATAAAGGCCTTATTAGTGGTAATACAATGGATTGGTTTGGCAATGGTAGTATCTTGAAAATGCTTGCCCTAATGGAAAAGTTAAGACAAATTTTGTCATGTTCTTACATAAGGTCCTGTGTGAATTACTCTTGTGAAAATCCGAATATATCAAAAAATTGCAATAAATTGCACAGTGCTCTACAACACCACACCCAAGTAGCTCTAGAGGCAAAAGCACCGCAACGGAAGACTACCTGTATGGGGAGAAGTGATGGTGTGTAATGGGGGGTGGAGTAGGGGTTTGGTCTGTCCCCACAGTTAGCTCCCCACAACAACACTTAATGACCCCTGTACTTCAGCTGAGATGAGATACTCCATCTACAGAATTATCTGAAGGGCAGCGTGTTGGAGAAAATTATCTCATCCTCAGAGACAAAATTGCAGGCAACTTATCATGACAATTAGCATACTTTGGTCCTTTGACTCGTTTAAGTAGGGTAACCGAACCAAGCAACCACAACAGTGTTCAGAATTAGCCGTTCAGCCCACTCGCAACATTCATTGGTTTTAGAACATGTGCGTGAACAGTGGATTTCACTGATGCTGCATGGCACACAATGCATGCTAAGATCACTGCACATATAAATTTGACTGAAGTCTCTCCTTAGTCTTTGAAGAATTCTTAGAATATCAACCAGAAACACTAATGCCAATCCTGAGCTCCCTTCGTGAGATGAAATCACAAACCCTACAGTGAATATTTAGAACCACATCTATACACAAAAAGAAAAAAGACAGAAAAAACATGTCACATGTAGAATAGATCTGCTGTAACAGGAAAAAATAAATTTTACAAATTGAGTCAGACATTTAAATTCTAAAATTGCTTCAAAATTAAATGTTCCTCAAAAGCATATACTGGTCCAGTGTTGTATTCTTGTGTATGTAGCACACTTTACCTTATGGGCAGATGACATCATCTGAGTCGTGGACTAAATATCAGCTCAGAGCATGCATCCGTTTCTCAACCTGCTGTACACCTAAACACACCAAGTTATAAATGAATATATTAAACAGATGTACGTGTTTTTATTTCATTTAGAACCAAATTGTGTTATTAAAGCTTAAAGAAAATCCATTCTCTTTGCATCTTCCATGTAGCTACCAGAGACTGCTGCTCTCCCTCATTCGCCTCTCAAATGTATGATTATTCTCTCAGGATTCAACCTTGACATGAGTTATTCACAGCTCAAGAGTTACAAATGTGCTGATGGCATATGCATTGCTAGCTCATGTGACCATCAATTGCATTTTCCCCTGACCTAATTGCCTTACATTTCTCCATATTCAATACAAATTCTCTTTGCTGTCAAATGACATCCATTGTCTCGCCACTATGCACAGACATGAAGATTGGTTCAACTTTCTGCTCATTATTATGTCGCTTTGTCTGACTATCCAACACAGAAACACACACACACACACAGAGGTGTATTGTCAGATATAGTCGCAGTTAAACTCCCAGGGCCAGTTGCATAAAATTCCATGTAAATTTATGACTAAAACTGTCCGAACACACAGTCAGAAGGAAAAACTACTGAAGGAAAACATAATGGAAGGTATCAACTCTGTGAGCAAAGGTAAGAAAGAATGACAAGAACTGCTTTTTGTTTTTTTTGTTTTTTTTATCAGATGGTAGCATGCTTAGCACTGCTGTAAAATGGGTGTAAATTGACTGACTCGGGGTTGATTTGCTTTTGGTGCCAGCCGCTAGTGGCCACTCCAGGAACTGCATTAGCTTTATATTTACCTCCAAAAGTTGCTGTTAAAACTTAATGGACATTTCTCCCCGTAAGATAACACATACAAAATACTGTGTTCTCAAATAACCCAATTCTATTATCATAGGGCACCGATGTGGCTTGTGTTAGGCCTGTGTGGGCTAAACTTAGTCACATGCCAAGAAATCTACAGACCTGTAATATCGGTGAATGTTAATGTATCATTTGATACAGCTCATCAAAGTGTGTATATACACCTGAATTTGTAATGTAACTGTACCAGATAAATAGAGGCATCATTGCTAGCTCATTTAGCATGTATATTATGTGCATGCACCAGGAAAAAGCTTTGCCAACATAGGGTAAGTTCAATTCAGCTTTATTTATATAGTGCCAAATAACAACAGCAGTTGCCTCAGGGTGCCTTATATTGTGAGGTAAAGACCCTACAACAATACAGTGTCATTCGTTATTATTCATCATTCTTTCTTTAGTATGGTGTACCTACAGTAGTGTACTTGGACTTTACTTTTAAGCTGAATGTGGTGGTTAGTAAAACCACATCTTAAAGTGGTTTTACTAATGAACATCTCAGAGAAAAGAAAATATTTGTTATTTTATTCTTTGCTCTTTCCTGAGATTTATCTAGAGTTTCTGTATATAAAACTATATAAACAGTAAATCAGCAACAATGATATGCAGCTTAGACACACTCTAACCCATCTGTGTCTTTATATTTCTTTTTGTCTTCCTCACTTTCTCCGTCATTCTTTTTTCACTAATATACTTTAATATTTTAAAAAAACATTTGACCTTTTACTTGAATATGGTTTTGTACTTTCATTATCATATATTTTATGTAACTGGAATAGTTTTTTTTTTCTTTTTCACGAACCTGAATGCTTCTAACACCACTGACAAGACAAATACATAAATAACGTTATACTTATAATAACGTGATATGTTACAACATATTAAACATGAATATGATTAGGCGATATCAGATGTGTACATTAGTGTGACATCCAGCTCCGTGTAATTTCAGTTGATTATGGTATAATTGTATAAATAACACAACACAGCAGAAATATTTTCTGTGGTACAGAAGACAAATTGAAAGGAAGTATCAGAAAGGCTTTTGTATGTGTACTCCCTGTATTTCCATCATTTTCACTGCATTTGTAGGTCAGTTGCTATAGCAACTGGAGCAGAGGAAGACTAGTGTTTAATTGATCCACTAATGCATTTAGCTGCACACTCACCACTAAGTTGCCTTTGTTTCCAGGTCACATTTTAGGGACAGACATTTACATAAAAGCATTTTCTGTTGCCAGAACCAATGATTATCGGCAGTTTTTACTTTTTGTCTATTGGCAACAAATGTGGTGTAAACACTGACTATTAAAAGCTACAATATTGCCTCATCAGGGAATTATTATAATACTAATGCTGGTGAGAAACATAATAAGTTTGGCAGGAGCTTTTTTTCCCAAACAGTGTGTAATATGGGAAATACTAATAAGTAGTTGCATTACAAACAAAAGCAAACCCCAGGACTCAGTCACCACTAAACCACTATATATCCATTATGTTCTTTTTAACACATTAGCTGTAGCGTACAAAATACAAAAAAATATGAATAATAAATAATTCAAATAAATAAACAAACGATCGAATTCTGAAGAATGTTTGGTGTAAAAATATCCTTCCTAATCTTTTGTTAAACTCAAGTATTTGTACCAAAGTTCTGTTAATATGAAAAAAATCAAAAATCAAATAAAGGCACTGAAAACAGAGAAAGTCTACTGGAAAAAAATAATAATAACTTGATAGAAAACAGTTGGTTAGATTCTAAAAAAACATAAAGGCCTGGATCACCTGCAAAATCCTCAGAAAATTATTATTATTACCTTAATTTAACCAGGAAGCTGGATTGAGATCAGTTCTCCTTTGCAAAGGAGACCTGACCAAGGCACAAGCCAACACAAAGTCCACAAATGTTCTTCACTGTACATAGGCATGTTAACATTTCTTTGTCATAAATGATGTATATATAAGCAGATACTCTGGGCTCCAATGCTGCTGTGAGGAAACCTGGTATTGTTTGATGTACCCATTAACTAATCTCTACTACCGTCTTTGTAGTTGTTTATTATCAGGATATCTGAATTCCTTAGTGAGTGGACTGACAGGAACAAAACAAAAAGAAAAACGAACGGGACATTCTTCGGTTCCTTTTTGTAATAATGCAAGGTACTGTCAGCTCACTGTGTGCACAGTTAGAAGGCAAGTGTTATACATTTGGGCATAATACAGTCAGAGTCACTGCTACGCTAAATTGAAAAGGATGGCTGAATTATTTTGAAGATTTCAAAATGCTAGTAAAAACTAAAAAGATCAATTGTTTTGATGCAAGCAAGCTCTGTATTTTTAAAACACCTATTACCTACGATTACAGTTTCTAACAAGCACCTCGTGAAGTTCTTCTGTAGATTTAGTCTGTCTCATTGTCTTCATATGAAATGGCTCCTTCATGTTGATATCACACATAATTTTAGTGTCAGAGGATTATTTCACTCTCTTTTTCCGACTTTGACCCAGGAGAACATTGTAAATGTGACTAGAACAACAAATAAACAAGAAGTATTGTGTTATATTCTATTTTAATATAATGACATATATATCTATAGTTCAGGCTAAAAATGAGGATGAATATAAGATGTAATTTGCTGCTTATACTGAGAAAAAATGTGAACATTTGGAGAAGCTTCCAGGAAAGATGACGGCAAAGCAGTAAATCACCAGGTGAGGTAACACGCTGTGGTTGTATTTGCCCCATGTCACTTGTAGCCAAAAGAGTGTGTGTGTGTGTGTGTGTGTGTGTGTGTGTGTGTGTGTGTGTGTGTGTGTGTGTGTGTGTGTGTGGTGTGACCAAATCTCACCAGCCATGACTGCAAGTGGGAGAAAATTGACAGCATCACACAGACAGGCCTGTGAAAAGCAGAAAAGTGCAAGACCAGGTAAGTTCCCACAAAAACAGGAGAACATGAGTAGGGTAAAAGTGCGATGCTTTACACGTCTCCAGTAGATTCCAGTGTATACAGTAAGACATGAAGGGCAATTATTAATTATCCCAGACAGTAATGCTGAAATAGATAATTATGTGACAAACATGACATCTTCAATCTTGCTTCTAAGTGATGAATGTCATGAGGAGACTGCAATTATGTCATCTCATTCAAGTGGGAGCATGATAATTGGAGAATTAAAAGCACTTCAGCTAATTTTAGCTTATTCCTTAGAGTCTACTCTTAAAGGTAGGCTTGTAATCAGTGGAGCACCCAGGAAAAATACACAGCTGTACATATTTAGGTGACAAAAAATCAGGCGTTTTGCTTTCCACGGGAAGGAGGCACCAGAGGCACAGTAGTGACAGTAATGATTCAGGGTTATAATGTAAATTAGACCTTCTTAAAGGATTTAATAAGCACAGTTAAAGTCATTTAACTGTATATATGTGTGTGCGTGCATGAATCACTGAACAAACAGTATCATGAATACACTCATCTGGCAGTTTTACATGTTTATTTCCTAAAAACTCCTCGTTCCCATCATTTATGCATCCTGCACCTTACAGCTTACTTAGAGCTTTACTTCAACTCTGAGATGTACAAGGTGAAAAAAAAGGAGACAGAGCAGGTGTGTGGTACTCCTGTACTGCACACCATCAAATCAAACCAGTCTGTGTGGTGATGCGCCAATATTTTGGCTGCATTTGTAGCACTGTGTACAATTTCAGTCATCGTGCTCATTTTGCCCTCCGTGTAGTTCATAAGAAACTTTCTATCAGTGCATTTGTGGAACTTAATCATTTTTTAAAACAAAAAAATTATA
Source organism: Etia nguti (assembly GCA_015106755.1). Taxonomy (NCBI): domain Eukaryota; kingdom Metazoa; phylum Chordata; class Actinopteri; order Cichliformes; family Cichlidae; genus Etia; species Etia nguti. Next base: position 9,162 of record VUQG01022068.1, on the reverse strand, counting down.
CTACTAATAATAACTATGATAGCAACCTAATAATAAAAATAATAACTAATATAAGTCTTAAAAGAACGTGTCCTTTCAATATATATGTTTTTTTACTTTGCATAATATTAAATAATTAAAAGGATAATTTTGTACTAATTTGTGGAACACGTCTTAAGTTTATACAACACTGAGAAGCAAACAAAAAGAAGAGCAAAATACATTTTTACTGACTTGGAAAGGATTTTGGGGGTTGAAACATTAGAATAGTGGTGACCAAGAGTTGAAATTGGGCACTTCACAGCCATTTATTAGGTGCAATTACATTCCAGCAACCAATAGTTTAGTTGTTCATATGTTCTGTAAGTGCTCCAATCTTGTTGACTTCCTGTAAATGTCTCTTTTGGGCAATTAGTTTCAAATCAGCAGAATCAATGAAAGGGAGCACTTATCTATCTATCTATAGATATATATATATATATATATATATATATATATATATATATATATATATATATATATATATATATATATATATATAT
>VUQG01022067.1:15067-25692 GCA_015106755.1 Etia nguti | reverse complement strand
ATGAACGCTGAATTTGACAAATGCAATGCATGGAAAGATGCTGTAAACGGACCAAACTTCAGTAGGGGAGAACATCTGAGAGAATCCATCCACAATACAAGGTTAGTCATTAATGTAAGATAAGATAACTTTTATTAGTCCCACACGTGGGAAATGTGTTTTGTTACAGCAGAAAGTGGACAGTGCAAAGTTACATAGCAAAAATTAGAAAAACACTGGAACAACATGGGAATAGAGCAGCTGCCAGAGAATTCGACATTAATGAATCAATGGTACGGAAGTGCAGGAAGCAAGAGGAATGAGTTGAGTAAAGTTTGACTTATCTGACTGTTTTCGTTTAATGCGCCTTATAATCCCCTGCGCCTTATGTATGAAAACAGACCCGTTTGTCGACAGTGCGCCTTATGGTCCGAAAAATACGGTATATATCATGTTTAACCTGAGTAGCGAAAGACCGGCGCGGGGGCTGAAAACGATGTGCCGGGAGTCCGGTGTTCTTGCTGGTTCTAGTGAGCCTCGACCTCCCGGTTAGCTATCGAGCTAGTGGGTAACAGACGTCTCCGAAAACGTCCGAGGACTTTTGCAAATATGTGATGTCTTGATAAACTGAGCAGATATTTGAAGTTTACACAACTACATTTTAAAAGTTTATTTTATGACCCAGAAAGAGTAATATTAAAACTAAGTAGCTGCCGCCATTGTTGGAAACTGGAATTGGCTGGGCCACGCCATGAATTCTGGTATAGGTTGGGCCACCAAGGATACACCCGACCCATCCTTCAAATTCAGGGAAATGAAGGATGAATTTGTTGGCCGCATTTGGAGCAGTCTTCGAATTGGGACAGCCTTCGTCACCTGGCTGTGACGTAATCGGCCTTCAAATGCGGCCTCTGAAGGATGCGGCCTATGAATTAGGCCATACCTTGTGTCTGTCCCAGTCTTCCCTTGCTCTTTGTTGTGTTCTTGAATATACAAGTGTCTCTTGACACTGAACTGACATGTGGGACTTCATCGTTATGGGAATGTTACTCTGTGTGTTTAATCCAAGTGGAACCATGAGTGTACACTCAAAAAAATCTTTATGCCCAAAATGCTGACTAATGAAGTGATTTGTTTTTTTTTGTAAATTTAGAGTGTAAAAGATTCAATTTAATAGATTATCATTAAAACTTGATTGATATATGTGCAGTTTATACCAAGCATATTTTCCTTAGTGATTAATTAATGAATAATATTTTAAATAAATAAACCTTTCAGTACTTCGGCATTTCAGTTGCATTTTACTCAAAATTATTGCTTCATGTTTATGTGGGCAAAGAAAACGTTTTTTGAGGGCAATTATGTAACAGCTGTTCCAGGTGTAAAGGACAAATAAATGCAATTATTAACAAACTTGACTGAAAATAATTGTAAGACAGTACATCATATATTTAAACAGAGCTTTTTTTCATCATTAAGCAAGTTTGAATGTTTTACTGATATTGCAATTTTTTTTTCTGGGAACCTTGGAAATCAGTTCATGGGCTCGGGAACATTTCTGAAAATCTTTGCCTTCTTTCCAAAGCTGTTCAGTGGGCTAATTGGGGACTTTTCTGGGCCGTTTCTTATGTTTGACTCCCCTGCTATACATTATTTGCTCTCAGTTCTCACCCACGGTATTATTTTGAAAATAAAACAGTGATGCAGTCCCAACTGTTTTTTGGAGGGGGGACGGGGGGCATATAAATGCATTGCATCCTTTTTTTTGGTGAGGAGTGCTAAATAACAGATTAGATTTAGCTATATTAGACCAGTTATGGTCATAAAATACTTTTTTACTTTTTTAGCGATTAAAGCCACATTGTGTCAGAGCTGATGTAAAAACAGAGACATATAAGTAATTAATTTTTATATGGTAGTTGACAGATGTGATCATGTTAAAAATGAATACCTTTGTGCATTTATATTGATAAATGAGGCAGCTGCAGGGTTGGAGTTTGGCTTGAACCCTGCACACGACAAATATTTTACATTTTCCAGCCGTCTACGAATAAGTTCAATAGGTTCAGAGTAACTTCTGGAGGGAGCTCAAAGACTTCCTGCCATTCATATTCAAGCAGGCACCTTATATATGGCTGTTTTCCAAACAGCTGCCTAAAAAAAAAAGCAAAAAAACGTTAAACATATGCTGCAGGGCTCGAATATACACGAGACAGATGATAAAAGTGATATTTGAAGAAAAGTTGGGTTCACTTTGAAAAAGCTGTTTCTAGATACGTCTAAATGCTTCAATCAACGCATCACTTCTGTGCAGTTCAGTGGACACTTGTTATGGCATGCAGATACCATTTACTGCCAGAGCAGATGGTGGCAATATTAATATACTGTGTGTTGTAATATTCCCTGCAGGGTGGACTGAGTGCCCTGATTTTATTAGATGGTTCACAATTAATTTATAGTTGCTCTCAAGATATTAAAACAAGAATGTAACACATGCAGCGGAAGACAATCAGGCAAGTGAGGTCGAGTTTCTTTCAAAGTCATACTTAAGATGTGGAAAAATACTGTGGAAACTATGGAAAAATTACCTGGAAGTTCTGTTTGGAATTCTGTATTTGTGTTCCCCGAAACAATGAATCATAACAAAATTCATGAGCCATCAGGAGAATTTGTCCAGTTTGTTTAAAGTCATTTGAGGTGTCCCAGCAGCCGAGTGGTTGACTTAAGAATATCTGCTTCAACCTTTTTCACATAAATGTTCTTCATTTATCTTTTCCTTCCTGCGTTCAGACGGCTCCTGATGGATGGAAGAACTCGGTGCGGCACAACCTGTCCCTGAATAAGTGCTTTGAGAAGGTGGAGAACAAGAATGGCAGCACGTCTCGTAAAGGCTGCCTGTGGGCGCTCAATCCAGCCAAGGTGGAGAAAATGCAGGAAGAGCTGCACAAGTGGCGCCGGAAAGACCCCGTCACTATTCGCAGGAGCATGGCAAAGCCAGGTCAGTCCCGTAGGTATCCAGCGTGAGAAGTTGCAGAGTAGAAACTAAGGTATACAGAGGGTTCTTTTCTATTACTTTTAGATTTATCAAAGCTGGATGCTTATTTTACTTTTCCTGTAGAAGATCTTGATCGACTACTGGGAGAAAGACCGGAAAGACTCAGGTCTGTGCCACCTTACCCCAAATCAGGCTTATTAACCAGAGCGACCCCCGTCTACAACCCCTCCACTTTAACTTGTACTCCAACTGAGCTTCACCCGGCATGCCAGCCCGTTTGCCAGTCACAGTATGCTCACCTTCAGCCTCAGCAGCCCTGCTACCTCACCCCTGCCGTCACATACTCCAGCAACTCATTCGCCCTGTACTCACCCTGCGGACAGCAGCCTGCAGCTGGTATCCCATCATCCACTGGAAGCCTCAACTCACCGGTAGCCGGCAAGATGCCGCCTGTTTATAACAATGCTCTCCAGTCTGATTACAGTGTTGAGCCCAGGACCATGCAGGAGTTTCTGCTGGAGGGAGACACCACTTATGACATTGACATGCTCAACCCCAGTCTAACTGACCTGCAGCTGCAAGGTATGAAAGACAGGGACAGTACGGAGGGTAAATGAGTGCACAGAGATATTTATTACTGATACTGATAAACTGGTTTAAAAGGTGATAAGAAAGAAAAGGAAATTTAGGAACTGTGTCTTAGTTCCGTAGTTTGCCCACAAGAGAGCACTGAAGAGTTGATTTCCTTGCTTGGTAGATAAAGCCCATCATAATCTTTTACACAACTTTAGATCAGCCTGCATTTCTGCAGGCTGCTTTAACTGTAAAAATAACAAAAAAGCAAACTGTTGTGCGAGTGCAGCATCCCTGCTAAATGATGATTGGTGTTACTCTTTAAAAAATATAACCTGTGGTTCCTTTTTTGCAGGTAACCTGTGGGAGGAGCTGAGAGTCGACAGTCTGGTGTCAGAGCCACAAGTTAGCACAACCTCGTCCGCTACCTTTGTCCCTCAGGACCACCACATCCAGAGCAGCGGCCTGCACGCCACGCCTCCCATCAGTCAGACATCAGCTGTGGTTGCCAGCGGTCGTTGTGAAGTGGAGTATGAGGACGGGGACGAAGGGCGAAATGTGGAGCAGCACACCTGTTTCAACGGACTAAATCCTGTGGTTTATTCAGGAGTGGAGAGCTTGGCTGGGTATCTGACCTCCTGCACTGCATCCTTCTCTTTAATCTAAACCTTCGCTCTTAGAATTTGATGTACCGTGTGATTCTGAACGAGGAATATAGTTTCAAGCAGTTTCACGCTGCAGTGTGTGATTGGTGGTTATTTAAGTCATCCCTGCAACAGACTCTGGTGAGATTGGTTGTTGAGATTTTCACTGCATGCAGTCACAGTTCAGCTGATAGGACAGAAGAGCTTGTGTATAGTTATGGTCTGACACATTTTCCCTCCTCCATTCCTTCTTATAGCTCTGATGAATTAGACTATTCAGTATTGGAGGTTTACAAAGTCCATGGAGTAGAGGGTAAACTCAAATGGATCAGCACCCCAGTAACACCTTCATTTAGGTCATCGCAAAGAAAAAAGAAACACCCCCATGAAAACCAGAAATACACCAGTCAAGCGATATTGTTGTTGCTGGATTTTTTTGTACCTCTTCATAATCAGCCAAAAAAGTTTGATACACAGAGGATAAAAAGAGAAATATATAAATAAAACTGTAATTAAAGTACTTAATAAACATAAAGATCTCTTGTTAAATATATATTTTTGAATGTATCTATTTATTTACCCCTCCCAGAGTGTGCTGTCACATTGGTATTTTTGTGTATCCCAGTATTTTTAGGTAGTTTAAGGAATATCAGTTTTTTTACTGTTTGTAAGAAAAAAAAAATTTTCCAGTACAAATAAATGTAAATAAATCAACTGCTTGTGTGTGATTGTGTGCACATTCTGGATTTTTATCCAAAATGAATATAACAAACTAGCTGTAAATGATTTGGTTAATAAAATTTTCTATTATTAGAACTTTTCCCAATCAGCTATGATTATGCAATAACAACTGCAACTAAGATTTGAAGCAAAGCAAAGCAGCTCCTCTCAGGTTTGTAAAGCCTCTCTATAAAGAGAGTTTCACCGCACTGTCGTACTTGAAGATTTCCTGTTTTGGTTCATTATTTCTTCTCTCATGTTTTCAAAAAGCTCCAAAAACCTGCGGCTCACTCCCTGATCAGCAACAAGCAGCAAACAGACACAATAAACCTTTTTCACAGCAGCTGTTTTTGACTTGAACTAGTCGGCAAGATAAGGCAGGTGTTACTAATCACATTAATAAAAGCTTCGTTTCTAAGCAGAACAGCATGTGATTAGTTACACCTGCTTTTACCTGCTATTAGAAGAAAACAGTTGGAAACGGTTAGAATATTCTGCAGCTGATAGATATTTGGATTAAATCAGGTGGTTGGAAATATGACCTCACATGGTTGCTAATTTTGCTCTGTAAGGTTTCCTCTGCCTCTGGGTGTCCAAAAAGACACCTTGTTGTTTCATGTTTACACACCATTGACCAGACTCTGTGTATTATGCACTCACTGGCTCGAATCATGCACAGTATGCACTGAGAGAAAAAGGAAAGAAAAGATGTTGATGATTGATGACTGATACAGTGGGAGATGTAATGGTAACGGTGCAGTGAGACTGTTGCTACAGAAGATGGCGCCAAAAAGACATTTTGCTTGTTGCGCGTAAGGAATCATCTTTGGACATGCTTTACTTTCGGTTTGTATTTTGCTGTTTTCTACATCAAATAAGTCAAACAAGAAGAAGAATTCCAAATAAAAGCACACAAACGACCTGCGGATCTTAAAGTGTAGGGGATGTTAAATGGAAAGTCTGCATTATGATGTTTACATTTTTCTCGTTTTAGCTCTATGCGACCTTTCTCTTGCCTAGGGAATTTATAAACCACTGCAGTTTGGACATGAGTCCATTTAAAGGTAATTAAATTCAGACAATAGCGTCGTCTGTACCTCGACTTTAGGTCTTTTCACTTTTTTCCTTTTTAGTGCGTGTATTTGGAGTGATCCTCGCTGTTAATGAAAAACAAAAAAACCCAGCAAATATCAAGGTCCCACATAAATCCCATATTTATTGCAGTAATGGAATTTTGGTTGTCAAAACTTTTTTACATACTTTTTTTTTTGCTTAAAACATTTATTGTAATTAAAGTATACACAGTGCTCAGTACTACAGAGATCGTACTGGATATCAAAATTGGTATCTGACTTTGGGCTAGTGTAACACTCTCTGACACTTTTCCAAAATGGCTATTTATTTAAAAAATACTCCTCACACACTACAGTAGTAGTAGTAGTACTACAGACATGAAAATATATAACAACAAGTGACACACTCACAAAGACAGAGTACACAGTGCCGTCATTCAACTGAACGATGGCAGATCACAGGAGGAGGACCGAATCATTCAGATGTGTGTGCCACTACAAAGACTCCTCTGAACCTCTGAAGTACAAATACAGTGAGAGTCCTATACAAACTATATACTGTAAATATACATTTGATTTTTTTTCTTACTGCTTTTAGGGCAATTTCATTTCCTTCTTTGTATCATTCTGTGTTTCTGCCTCGTCTGTTTGACTTCAGTTTCTCTTCCAAAACACACAAAATTAAAAAAAAAAAAAAAAAGTTTTCCTGATGAGAAACTGGAACCCACATATACAGACGGAAATCAACACTATGTACAGACACTGCATGTGTTTGCTGCCCACACACTCACTCACGCACACTGATACAAACTGAGGATAAAACTGGCAGAATTCAGTGTTCCTGCAAAAAAAAAAGAGGCAAAGGGAGAAATCTGATTGGCCGGGCAGCTCAGTACCTGAATGGAAATGCATGGGAGGGAGACAGGAGTATTTAATGCCAGTGATTTGTCCATCAGTTCATCTGTTTCTGGTCCTGAAGTGATAGCTGGATTATCGAAAATGTCTAGAACAGGGAAGGAGAAAGAGAGAAAGGGTGGAGGGTTGCAGGATGGAGGCTGTCCTACGGCCCTCCGCTGTAGGAATAATCTGCCTTGTTGTGCATCACCAGCTTGTTGTCCACAAAGTAGAAGCTGTCAGACTGCGTCTCGTAAGGGTGCAGGATCATCTCACGCACTGAGAGAAGGAGAGACACAGCACATGGCGTTCTGAAACATCAAATCCATCTAAACATGGGGCGGGGGTATTTGTCTCGAGTGCGTCGAAGTGTGTGACACTCACTCGTTTCCTCGGACAGCGTGGGGAACTCGTAAATGTGCTCACACGTGTTCTTGCTGCTGGGCATGCAGAAGCCGAACTCGAAATCAAAACTCTTTAGCAGCTGATCGCGGAAGTAGTGTCTCTCAATCATACGGAAGTTGTTGATGGGGGTTTCACCAACCGTGAACTCCACTCTGCAGAGACACAAAGGGGACAAAATACACCCACCAACGAGTAAGGGAATGGAAAGACAAACTGCCACCACTCCTTTTGACACTTATGATAACAGTTAACATAACAGGGAAAAGCATAATAATAATCAATCTAGATTATCTGCAAACCCAATTCCAAAAAGGTGGCTGCTTAAAACGTAAATAAAACTGAATGCAATTATTTGCAAATCTCATAAATTCCATATTTTACTCATGATAGAACACAGAAAACATATCAAGTATTTAACCTGAGAACATTTAACATCTTAAGAAAAATTTTAGCTTATTTTGAATTTGCTGGCAGCAGCACGTCTGAAAAAAGTTGGGACAGGGCCGTGTTTACCACAGTGTAACATCGCCTCTTCTTATAACAGTCTGTAAAATGTGGAAACTGAGGAGAGCAGCTGCTGGACTTTTAGGAGAAGAATATGGTGGTGTTTCTGGATTCTGGATGGATATGTCTTTTTTCTTCCTTGCACGAGTTTTAACGCGGATTTGCGTAATTCACAACAAACTGTGATCAAAGAGAATGATTTCTGGAAGAGTTCCTGATTCCTGACAGAATCATGCCTGTTTTTAATGCAGCACTGTCTGAGGGCCTGAAGCTCACAGACATCCAATAAGCAGCACCTGGCTGCTACTAAAGCCTCTTAATTCCTATGGAAGCAGAAAGGATGTAAGTCTCTTTTATTAGGTTATGGGAAAGTGTCAGATCTGAACACGCTGAGTAGCCTTTAGTATTTAATTGCATTGGTTGCTTCAGAGCTCTAACAAGCAGCTTTCACATTAGAAATAAACAGTAGTGAAAAAATAAACACATTAACTTGGATGAATATTTTTTTTGTGCGTCTGTGACGAGCAACTTTACTTTACTTACAACACTCTGGACTGCTCTCTTGTCATATTTATTCTTTACTGTCATATTTTTACATTCTTCATACATCTCCATCACCTGTTCCTCTGATAATGTCTCTGATTGGAGCAGACCATGTGCCATCGATCCACTTTTTGTTTTGAAGAAGAGTCAAACGACACATCAAACGCCCCCTTTTATTTGAGCCTGAAGCAAAAAGTCTGAGTTAAATAAGAAAGTCGATAATCTCGGTCGTGATACCTGTTATCTTTGACTGAGGTTTCAGATTTTGTTAAGCCAGGCAATGCAAAGAAGGCCTGGTTTTGTTTAACTTGCTCTGGAGCACACCCCCTAAAGGAGGCTTTAAAAAAACAAAAAAAACAAACATTTTTTTTGGTGAATTAAATGTGATTAGAAATGATAAAAAGGATAAATAGAAGTTATAAAATTAAAGAATGAAGACTGTCAGGGGTTTTGAGTTTTGGGTTTTCTCTAATTTTGTATTCTTATCTTGTTTTATGTTTCTGTACTCTTTAGTATTGATATTTAGCTTGCTGTATTTCTTAGTGTTTATGGGTCTTTATTTCATTCTTGGTTGTTGTTTTCATGTCTTTAGTTCTGACCCTCTGTTCCAAAGACCTTTAGGTTCGGCTTGAGTTTTGTGGGTTTATGACTTCCTTTTGGTTTTCAGATAGGAGCCCTCTGTTTATGTTGTTAGTTTTACTTTTCTTGTGTTTATGATTTATTATCTGTGCCTTTAGTTCCCTGCTTGTTTTAGCTGACGATAGGTTTGTTAATTCCCTTTTGTATTCCCATTCTGTTCCTTCTATCTTATCTCTGTGTTTCGACCTCTTTTCAATTCAATTTCATTTATATAGCACCAAATTACAACAGCAGTTGCCTCAAGGTGCTTTATATATACCTACAATAAGACTACCTCCATGAGCAAGTACTTGGCGACAGTGGGAAGGAAAAACTCCCTTTTAACAGGAAGAAACTTCAGGCTCAGGGAAGGGCAGCCATCTGCTGCAACCAATTGGGGATGAGGGGAAGAAGACAGGACAAAAGGCACACTGTGGAAGAGACACAGAGATGAATAACTAATGATTAAATGCGGAGTGATGTATAAACACACAGTGAGAGAAAAAAGGTGAATGAAGAAGAAAAACTCAGTGCATCATGGGAAGGCACCAGCAGCCTAAGCCTATTGTAGACTAACAAAGGGATCCAGCCCTAACTATATGATTGTATATTTGAGTCTTGGTCTCAGTCTTAGTTTTTTCTTGTCTTATTTGAATAGTCTCCTGTCACTAGTGCTTTTCATTTAATTCTACTTCCCCTGTCTCGCCATCTCTGATTGGTTTCAGCTGTCGTCCCACCTGTTTCCTCTCTGGTGTATATTTATTGTCCCAGTCTCTCCTCCTTGTGTCTTCTCTTAGAAGAGTTGTAGTTTTGGCATATTTGTTCTTGACTTGCTTTAATTTGTATTTTAGGAAAAAAACTCAGCATTAAAGCTGATTTTGAGTTTACGTTCCATTTTCTCAGGCCTACATTTTGGGTCCATCCAGGTGTCAAATGCACTAAAAGCATTTACTTTACAGGTTAACACACTCATAATCCAAATAATAATAATAATAATAATAATGATAAAAACTTAAGGCTAATCCCAGCTGAGTCAGTTGTTGTGTTGGTTTGAAACCTGCACTCAGTCTCATGATGAGCACTTTTGGCTACTTGGTGCCTGACTCAGCAGATGGGCTGGGCCACTCTGTATGTTCACACTCATCGCTGTCAGCCTGTTGCCCGACACCAGAGCCTACACACATCCTACTTCCGGTACGTTTCCTCAGTCGGAGCAGCAGGGTTGACCGGATATCACACCACATGGGGACTTACGTGGCTCCAACCTGCCGCAGCTGTAGGAAAGCTGGGGTGAACTGGTATCGGACAAAACGGCCGGCATTGGGGTCACACTGCTTTTTACCGCCAGCTGAAGATAAGATGAATAAAAACAACAAAAAGCAGTCAGCTTTTTGAAATCCAGCCCTCTCTCTGCTCATTCGAGCTATGCACAGTACGTTATGCGTGCAGGTTTTTCTATTAAAGTGATGAACTAATATACCATTTGACATATTGGAAGGTTTTTGGACCTGCCATATAATGTGCTATCTAGTTTCTGCACGTTGGAGCTCACCTGGTGTCGGAGGTTTAGTGATCTCAAAGAGGACAGTCCCCGTTTCCATGTCACGGATCTTAAATCTGGTGAAGTCGATCATGTGGACGTTTTCTTCTGGAGAGCAGAGGTAATCTGAAGACAGA
>VUQG01022067.1:0-15047 GCA_015106755.1 Etia nguti | reverse complement strand
CAGAAAAAAAAGAGAAAAATGTGCCTTAGGTTCTTCTGTTTTTTTTGTCCATGATACAAAGCAAACTGTCAGTTAGCCACAGACTTCTGTTACACTCCAAGAAACAGTCATATCTGTTGTTACAGGCAGGCCCGAACCGGTCTCACATTCATAAAAGCCAGCCCTGTGCTGAAGAATAGTCACCAGTGTAACATCACAGCGGTGCCAGGAAAGCCATTTTTGCACGTTTTTATCTTCCTCTGCGCCAAGAGAAGCAACAATACAAAACTCCCTACTTCAGCTACTTCAGTGAAAGCCAAGACAGACGTTCAGGTCAGGCTGAGCTGAGGGAATTGTCTGACTTGCTCAAAGAGATAGACACACAAAGCAGAAGCTAAACACGTCACTCAAAGTTTCTGAGTTTCAAAGCAACTCACTAATCTCTTATATGTTTGTACTTATATGCACTAGAAGATATGCCCAGAGTCAGGTTTGACAGCGGTGGTTATGTAATATCCTTTCTGGTGTGTGACTGAACTGTTTTTGTGATCGGTTTGAGTATGCATATATTTACCTTCAGGTAAAGAAATCTCACAAAACAATAGAGAAAAAATTATGGAGATCCTGTTATTGTATGCATGAGCTGTATGTTAGGGTTGTTTAGATATAGCTTTTCTTTTTTTAAATTTTAACTTCAGTTGAAGTTTAACCACTTAAACATAGTTTTGCACTGGTCCTACGCAGTGCCTACGGACAGCTTTGCAGATCACCTCTACATGCATTTATATAGCGGCAAAGGACTTTGTATTGTAAGGTATCCTACCATCACCAGGGAGCGGTGTCACAAACAAAACAAAAATTTCCCATAGTTACCCAATTTAGTTCAATTTAATTAATTTCAGTTTTCATAGCGCCAGCTAACAATAACAGTTGCTTCATGTTTTACACCTTAAAAGCCCCAAACAATCTGACAGTCCCCCATGAGCAGCACAGATAATGTCGCCTAATCATTCAAGCCTTTGTTTGTGAGGAGAAGGATTTTAAATTCAATTCTGGATCAGACTGGGAAACAATAAAGAGAAGCTCATATGTGAGAAATATGATCTCACTCTCTCTCTAGTTGTTGTTATTGTGGCTACGGATCATAGTAAACATTCTCATTCTCATATAGTTTTGGATACTTATTGTGATGATTTAATGCTTTTACCTCTCATTTGTTGTTTTCTGCTCTTTTTTGTTTGTTATGTGCTGAAAATCTAAATTACCATAAAGAATTTTGATAAACACACACACTGTCCACTTTTAAAACACGTCTTAAACCCATTTTTATCCTTTGGTTTTCTGCCTCAGCGAGACTTAGTTTTTTCTTGTAATTAAATTAGTTATTAAGTAATTAATTATTTTACTTTTTGCTTTCATTTGTTTTTTATTAATACATTATATAATTTTAGTATTTAGTTCCAATTTTCAGCACTTTGCATCAGCTGTGGTTGTTTTAAAGTGCTTTATAAATACAGATGATGATAACTTTCTTACTATCCTGTAATATTGTTGACCAAAGAGGTTGCTTTACACCAATAACAATAAATATATATATTTTTTTAATCACTTTTCTCTTTCTGGATTTTGATGGCATTAAACCAAAGAACTGTTAGATTTGGCCACGTTGGCAATGTATGTGCACGTATGTGTGCGTGGCATGTGTGAGACACTGCCTTCCCGACGGGGCAGGATTAGACCTAAGAGGCTTATTGTGTTTTACCATCACATGGACTGACTGTTTGAGAAGCGCACACACAAACGCACACACACTGTATCTCATTAGGGTATGGTAAGGGCAAGTATTATTAGCCGTCTACATTGCGTAAGTTTTGAAGGGACTTTCTCTCTGAGCCTTTCATATGACACATTAAGAAAGACAAACATAAGTTACATTAAATGCATTATCACCTGACTGGAACGTATCTGTGTATTTGTACACACACACACACACACACACACTCACAAACCTGCACAGTTACATCTTTGACTCCTTCCTTCTGAGGGTTAAGGAGCAGATGGGCCACACAGGCTTTAGCCACCTGCTCTGAGATATTTATAGACTTCTTCATAAAGGTTAAGACACAATAGCTGACACTTAATGTGAAATTTATTGAACACCAAATAAGTTCATTTAATTGATTAAGTAATAATAATTAAAAAAAGAAGACATCTGAATGCTGTTATGCCAAAGATAAAGAATATCTCGTATTTTGCACGGTTTTAATGGAGATTTACACAGGTGGTGAAGTGAGACCCATTACTTAACAGACTTTATTAATTTTTTTAAGGACAGTCTCTTTGGTTCTTTAGAGTTTATTTTGAACCCCAGCGAATGCTAACATCTGACATGTATTTTAACTCAGAATTTGCGTAGAGTTTAGAACTGTATGAGCTTTGATATTTAGGGGAATGAGATCGTGTCATCTTTTTACGGTGGCTCTGTGAAGTCAAACGAACTGCAACTTAAGAAAACACCAGGAAATGGAAAAACACCACAAAAGCAGACAAAACACAACGGAAGTGTTTTTAGGGAGACAATTATGTGACGGACCAGCTGCAGATGATTGTTTGGTGAAGGACTGCACTGAGACTACAGTGTAAAAGAAGAAGACGGCTGTAGATACATGATGCTAGGAACCCAGTTGTGTATTCTGTGAAAATAATATTGAAAGCTTGGATCATTTGTTTTTCAATTGGGAATCTGTGCAAGCTTTCTGGAATGACACGTGGAGTAGGCTACAGTCCAGGGGGATTCAGTTACCACATTTAACATGAAGTATAATTAAATTTGGAATATTTGATAATCAAGTACCGTTACAGTTAGCTTGTCACTTCCGCAGCTAGTCCGTCATGGAAATGTCTCCCCTAAAACACTTCTGTTGAATTTTGTGACATTTTCTGTGAGGTTTTGCTGCTTTCCCCCCCTATTTCTGTTGTTCTTTCGTGTGTTTTTGCAGCATTTTTTTTTATATCGCTGGTGTTTTCTAAAACTGGAGTGACTTCTCATTTCCATACTGAGTTACAGCGTGGTCAAGAGATTTTTGTTCTTTATTTTTAAATCTTTTTCTGGTACTGTCTGAACAAGTGAGAATATAGATAGTGGTTGTTTGATGCAGCGCCCTCTAGTGCCATGTTTTTTTTAATGTGAGGGGCTTATGTGCACTGGGAACATTACTACAAGCCTAATGTTACTGCTGCAAATGCAACTTTCACATAGGATTTAAAGAGTCCCTGCATGCTATGTGGCCTAGATGCGATTAGCGCGGAGTCGTTTTGAAATAAACCCAAGAACTGAAATCGTCGTCTTGGCTGAAAGCTGAATCAAATACTGTTATCTAACACAGTGCAAAACTACGCTTTTCATGCTGCAGAGATTAGATGCTTGTTTGGGTTACTCACACTAATAACATAAGCATCTACAACCTCTCTCACCTCCCCCAAACCATTTACAGCTCATGTTTAATATGACAGCATGTCAGGGTCCTGAGATAAATGACTGTTTCAGGGATGCAGCAGAGTCAGAGAGGAAAGTGTTTACACTCAGGATCCAAAGCTTAAAATAGCTACTGTAATTGCAGCCTTGACATTATTTTCAAAGTGAAGGATGTATTGGGTATGTTACACTGAAGTCCATCAGTGTGTTACCCTGCTCACACGGATAAACCATCAACTTAAAAAGGAAACTCTTGCATACATACTGCACTGTTCAAAAGTCTTGAGCTACCTTTGATTTCTTTATATTCTGCTATGAAAACGTGAAATCAGTGCAATGACTTCTTGAAACATCAGCAAACATATATGGATATACAGCACATAAGGCACAAATAGTTACCAGTCTAATGAGCCTGAATGTCAGTATTTGGCCACCTTTATTCTTTAGCACAGCCTGAACTCTCTTAGTTAAACTTTCTTGTAATTTCTTTAAGTAGTCTTCAGGAATAGCTCTCCGGGCTTCCTGAAGGAAATTCAAAGCTCTTCTTTGGATGTTGTCTGCCTTTTGTTCTGTTCTCTGTCAAGATGATCTCACTCTACTTCGATAATGCTTAGGTCTGAGCTCTGGGGAGGCCAATCCATGACTGATAGTGTTCATCTATGTGTTATTTTGTCCAGGTATTCTTTTACTGCACTGGCAGTGTGTTTGGGATCTTTGTCCTGCTGAAAAATTAAGCTATTGCCCATCAGATGATTTCCAAATGATACTGGACCGTGGATCAAAATCTGATGCTACTTTTCTGCTTTTATAATCGCATCAATTTTTACAAGATCTCTAACACCACTGGCTGAAATGCAGCTCCAAACCATAACAGTCTTTACCGTGTTTTACAGATGGCCTCTCTCCTTCCTTGATTTGAACCAAAAATTCAACTGTGGTTTCATAAGACCTGTTGCCACCTAATACTGTTGATTTTCAGTATAGTTCTGGTGTAACTTTTGATACCTCATCATGTCCCCCCCCGTGTTTCCCTTCCTTAAGAATGGCTTTTTTTCATCCACAAACAAAACAAACATTCTTCTGAAAATGGTCAGGTATAAGGACTGGACTGAAATCATGTGAAAAAGCAGCCAATGTCCAAAGAAAAACTGAAAGAACTTCAGAAAACCTGGAGAACTATTACTCAAGACCCCTTGAAAAATGCAAGGACGTCTCGCTCCTCAGAAGCAAAATATATAAGAAATGACAGGTGGTTCAAACGTTTGTACAGTACTGTACATAGAAAATCAATAATTAGGTCAGAACTATTCACACAGTTTACTCACAGTATATTATAACATTGCTAGAACATATTTGGCTGTTTTGATTGAATGAAGAATACACTGACTGAAAACTCAAAGTCAGTGCTCTTTACCTCTGTCCAGTAACAATCTGTTATTCTACAACCTTAAGATCATTTTTGGTGAAAATAGCCCATTCTTTTCTCAAAATCTGTCTGATGAGTGCTCTAAGTGTATTTTCTGTATCAGCTACTAAACTCGCTGTCTTTGTGGACAGATGACTGATAGATGCACTTTGTGAATCAGAGACGGCTTCTTGCCAAACCTGATGAAAAAGACAGATGGAGCGTTTCATCTGATAGCAAAGCCAATGAAATCACGTTCACCCAGTGCAGTGCAAGAATTTGCACACTTCTATGTGCTCCTACGGTCGCATGAAGCTCAGACTACACACTACAAAACACACTTTGATTTCACAGCCTCTGCACATGGAGCAGCTTGACTGATGATGGGTGACTGCCTTTCAGAGATTTGTAGTAGTCATAAAATATGCCCTTTTCACATGCTCGGTGTTTAGAGAACACAAAATTTGGTGTTAGCTGAGGGGGAAACCACACAAACTGAAGGATTATTGTCATTTTCAGTTTGTGAAACATATTGAAAACAAAAGAAAGAAAAAAAGACAGACAAGTATTTATGGAAAATATCTGTGGTACATTTGTAATATGTGACTATCTTTTGAAAGACACAGTAGTAACAGAGACTTAACTTTTGGATTAAAAAAAGGAACACTATATGTTTCTTGTTGGAAAAAAAATGTGTGAAACTAATAGGTCTCAGATTGGTTTCGGAAAACATGTAGTCGGGGCAAATCAACCTACTGTTGCCCATTTGGGATTATTTATATATTGTCTATGAAAGCAATTAAGTTAGGAGTTAACTCTGTTCTGGATGGTTTTCGTCCTGGTCATGGGATATTTAAGAGTGTGTGGGAGTTAACCCAACCAGTCTAAAGCCATTGGACTGCTTTCTTTAAGGTGTCCTGTGAGGGGTGTTTCAGGAGTCTGTTGTTACAAATTATATAACTGCTGATTAATGGGAAGAAAAATACTACTGCTGAAGCCAGCATCTTAACATAGTCCAGCCATGAAGATTACCCCTGCACATTTAAAAAATTATGCTCCGTGTGAAGTGACACAGAGAGCTCTAGAGCAAGCATCCATATGTGATGATTTGGAAGTGACTGTCGTCTAACTATTGTTGCAACCAGCGCATCACAATACTAAATACACAATGCAAAAGGGCACTGTGTGTAACTCTAAGTGACTTTCCGAAAACAGCAGTATTTAACACCTGGGGAACAAGAATAAGCTTAAAATAGAAGATTTTAGGCTTTACACACAGTAACTTTTGTTCAGAGAGTAAAACATGTCGAACAAGTAGCTTTACTGGTGCTGTAAAAAGGAAACCTGTACTCAGCATCTCACTAACAAGGAAAAAAGTACATGAAAATAACCGTCCATCATTGTAAAGACATGATGTCCATCCCAGCTTTTAAAATCCCTTTAACTCATATGATTAGTGTTATAAAAATGATGGTTCTACTCGTCATTTTGCTCTTCTTTCCTTTTTACACACACACACACACACACACACAAAGTGCTGCACTTCACTTCCTTCAACACTGTCACCTAGCAACGCTCCTTGTGATAGAGCACTAGCTCGATTAGCCAGTCTTTTTTCCTTCTCCTGTTCCACCTGCCTGCTCCACAACAACAAGGTGCAGCAGCAAATCAAAGGAAAGCATCTCGGATTTGACATCAGTCGTATGCAAACGAAATGCTCCACGTCTGGGATCCAGTGGAGGTATGCCTGAGGCCTCCTCCTATAAAAGGGTTTTGCAGGATGTACCTGAAGTGCAGGAGAAATTAGACATTCTGTGGCAGTGACAACAGTGACTCCGCTTACAATGTGACATGAGACCTTACTGTACTGTACTTGTCATTTTGCTGAAACATGTCATTATCTTCCAGCTCAGGTAGGCTGCCTTAATTCTGCCTTTACCTTCTGGATCTTACTCTAACCTCGACACATCTAATTTCTTGGATAACAATCAGACTCATGCTATTAGACTAATGTCAGGCTTTTGTTAAATACATGAATTTTCAGTTGTCAACAGAGTCCTGAAAAGAGGCAGCAGCACCTCTACAGAGAGTAAAATTAGCAACGAGTCAAGAGTCATGCTGTGCTCCTGCGTTCAGACTCCCAGAGCCTGTCTGACGGGTGCCACTTATAGCTCCCTAATCCCTGAGATTAGCCCGGAGTTACAGACTTTCAGCCACGGGGATTGACTCCACATGGCTCATTCTTTCTCTTTGACTGTGTGGCCTTTGATTAGTTTTAAGACCTTGTTTTGAATAAATCTAAGAACACAAGTAAGGAAAATGCAAAACATGTTTGCATGTCTTCACCTTAAATCCATAGCCAACGGCTGCTTGTGGCATTAGCATTACACGTTGGAGTTCACGTAATGATGTATGGTGCACCTGAGTGCGGTGGGTTGTTTCATGTCTCTCAGTTAACAGAACCTGCAGGCAAACTGACAAATGGTGAGGTTCATGGAGAGGTTGCATTCTGAGCAGCTGAATGCAGATGAGATTTTTCTCCTCTTATCTTTCTCCAACCAGAGAAAGGAGGGGGGGAAAGATCCAGGGCTTCCTGTATCTTATGATCAGTGCTGGTGGTAATTCTTTACATTTGTCTGCAATGCACTACTTCTTCTAAATTCAGTAATCACATTACAGGTACTAATCAAATATTTATGTCACTTTTTGTTATGCGAGTTCTTTAATTAACCTGCACAATTTTTGCTTGTGCACAAATCACTTGACTTTGGTTCATGTGGCGGATTTGGATAAAAATAGCAAAGTCGTCTGTAGCTTCTCAGGGGTGGATATAACACACACACACACACACACACACACACACACACACACCCACTCACACACACACACACACACACACACACACACACACACACACCGGATTTATCCATAGTCTTCTTTTCATCTTCTCATTGCTCTCCTACATATACAACTCAAAGACTGTGTTTAGATGTATATTTATGCTAAGCAGGCTACACGTACTCCTGTGTGTTTATGCATGATCCAAATCTAAAGGCTTTCATGAACTGGGTGCAGACTGAGTCATATCATTGAGGGCCAAGGACACACTTATAAATGTATTTGGTATTTATGGCAGATTTTTCTGGATTAACATGCAATTCACTGAATAAGATGCAAGGTTGAGTCAGTGACAGTCTAAAAATAGACTTCTCCACTTATTAACTTTCCTTCATGAACTGACATGTGACAGCACTGCATCACACTGGGTTATTGGAAATTAAGTTCTGTCTCTTTCTACAGTTGGATAATCACTCTCTATGTGAAATATCCAGGTTGCTTCCTGCATACGTCAGTCATCATTACAGGGAATCAGCAGCTCAGACAGTGATGATTGTTTATCCCAGCAACAACATGCCAGAGGGACTGGATGTATTTTGAAACATGATTGGGACCTGTTTTTACCACCGTTATCTCACTGGACATGTCGGAACCTTTTTTTAAGCTATGTTTTTCAAAGAATGTATATTTAATGAAAAATGTAAATTATCAAGTGGGAGTCAGCTATATGAGGTAATGTGCTTTGCCTACAGAGAACACTGTGGCCACAGCTCTCCATGCTGCTCTGTCCCACTTGGAGCAGACGAGGGGAGCTACGCACAGCTGCTCTTCATGGACTTCAGATCTGCTTTTAATATTATCCTCCCCCGAAGACTGGTGACCACACTGTCCAACACAGGGCCTCCACCGTCCGCCTTTGGATTAAGGACTTCCTAAGTAGCCGCACACAGAGAGTTAGAATCGGCACCTCTCCACATCCACCAGACTCAGTACTGGTTCCCCACAGGGCTGTGGGTGAGCACCCTGCTCCACACCCTCTACACACTCACGACTGTACTCCTGCCCACTACAGTAACACCTTTGTTAAGTTTGCAGATGGTGGTGGGACTCATTTCGGGGGGGAAATGAGTCCCACCTACAGGGATGAGGTAGAGCAGCTGACAGCGTGGTGTAGGAACAACAACTTGCTCTTGAACACCACAAAGACCAAGGAGCTTCATGTGGACTTCAGGACATCGTGCCACTCCCCAACCATGGGGTCTGTGTGGAGAGGGTCTGAGAGAGTCAACATCAGAGAAGACCCCTGAAAACGTCCAGATGAACAGAATCAAGCTTTTGGGATTTACTTACCTGGATGACTGAGCATGCATCGAGACGTCAGGGAGGACCTGACCTGGGAAACGCACACCGCTGAGGTAGTGAAGAAGGTCCAAATAAGACCCTACTTTCAGAAAGAATATCACCCTGACTAACTGCTGGTGTCCTTTCATCACTGATCAGCTTTTAAAAGATGCGCTATCCCACAGTTATAACAGGGCAGGGCCATCACGTTTTCACACAGGGCCATGTCGTTTGGGATTTCGTCCCCTTAATAATAAATACCTTCATTTAGAAACTGCATTTTGTGGTTACTCGTGTTATCTTTGACTAATATTTACATTTGTTTGATGATCTGAAACATTTAAGTGTGACAAACATACAAAAAATAGGAAATGAGGACGGGGCAAAGACTTTTCCACTACTGTATATCTGAACGCAGTGTAGGAGGAACGAGAAGGAAAACTAACCTGTCTGATGGTCCGGGCCACCAGACTCTCAAGTACTGGGCCTCGATCTTCATGCAAAAGATGGACTTCATCCAAGATGAGGAGCCGTACAATCTGTGACAGAGCTACATCTCCAACACTCTTCCTGGTCACAACATCCCACTTCTCCGGAGTCGTCACCAACATCTGAAAAGAAGGCAAGTTCCTCTATAGATTATCGTGCATTTCTTTTTCCGCCCTCTGTCTTTCTTCAAGAACTTGTTGTATAATAAAATGTATGTTTTTCAGTAAAACTAAAGGAACTGCAACATCAGTAAACCTGAAAAATGTGAAGACAGTAATCTCAATACAGCAAAACAACAGCAGCACTAATTATCACTTTATATAAGATCATTATGGAGACCACATATACCCAAACACTTACACATATAGTGACAGTGTGAAGAGTTTTACCTTATTTTTGATAGTATAATAAAGCACTGTATTTACATGTATATCTTTTTGTAGGTTACATCACTACATACTTTGAATTAGAGCTCTTGTTCCATTATTCCTGCACCAAACTAAATTAAGCCCAGGGTGTTGGACGTCTGCTGCAGTCCTAGGCTGCAAGTTAATGACCGACTCTGTAATCATACGGATGTCTTGGACACTTAAGTGAAAAGAGGAGCTGAGCAATCAACTGAACCCCACTTCACAGTGAGCTGGATACATGGTGGGGTGGGACGCTGCACAGGCCTGGTAGATCCAAATGTTTGATAAGAGTGTGCTGAGAGTTTCTTTTACAGGCCCTACAGCGACCTCCAACTCCCACCTCCACCAAGAGTTTAGTTAGCGTGTAGGACTGTGGAGGCTGAACACCAGGCTGACAGGTATTGGTGGGCTATCTGGATTACAGCTTTGGGGCTGCTGAGGCAAAGACTTGAGAGTGGGAGTCTAGTGGGGCCATTTAAGTGTTCAGTCAGGCCTCAAAGAGATCCTGACAAACTTTAAGAAAGAAGGAGTTTGTGCCCACAGTGTAGTAGTATTCAGTGTTGTAGTTGTGCATCTGTACACCACCACAGTAACTTTTAAATTACACAATCAAGATCAAGGGCAATTATTTTTACCTACTATATTAACTGCTTAGGAATTACTGCCATTTTTATGCAAAGTCCCCCCACCGTCAGAGGCTTAACAATAAATACATATCGACTGAAACACTGTTTTATGGGCAAGTAAGGCCTGTTCCCTTCATGTCCCACGTCCCTGACCGGTTCTAAGCAGATAGTAGAGTTGCAGTTGATTCCAAGTGTTGAACTTCTTCAGTAGCTGTTCACTCTCAGCATGAGTACAAGTGCGAGAGAAGAAGGCCCTCATTAGGCTGAAAAAACAAAGTAAACCCAGCAGAAACGTTAGGAGTGGTCAGATAAACAATGTGGTACAGTAAAGAGAAGGAATGTGCTGGCCAGCTCAGCAACACCAGAATTAAATTAAAAAAACAAAATCACAAAACACAAATTAAGTGGATGACTTTAAAATTCTGTCCTTGGTTAAGACAAATCTCTTCACAACATCTAGTCAAGTTCTCAACAGCTGAGACGCAGGTGTGTTACTTTAATTCAGAGATTCAGCCAAAGAACAAAATACTGATTGGACAAGATTTCACAAAGTAATAATGACCCAAAGCATAAAGAAAAGTAATGGGAAAGTCTTCAGTGACTACATCAGTCAAGGTCAGTCCCCTGACAAAGGCCCAAAAACAAGCAATAGCTTGAAATCCCTAAACGGCTGACACAGCTGACCCCAAAAACTGAGTTTAAGAACTGAAACTGAATGGTGCGAAGTGAAACTTAAAGCATTCAAGAGCTAAATTTAAAGAAGGATGGAATAAAATTTCAAATTAAATCAACTCATTTTCAAAATATAAAATTCAGTTTCAATTTAGTGACAATCATTTTCAAACCAATACATTGGATTTCAAATTAGGCTAATTCAAATTCAGCTTTAGAAGCTTTTATTCAATCTGAGCAATTCAAATTAGAATTTAACTTATTCAAACTCAGTTTCTGAATGCACAAAGTTCTGCCCATAACAGATCTGCCAAATGACAGTAATAAAACTCTCACACTGTGTGCTGAGTTACATTATGTACCCTGTGCCAGTCGATAACATGAGTCTGTGGTGTTTTGTGTGGCAGCATGAACAATCAGTATAAATGCTGGTAGTTTGCCTTTCAAACTAATTAAATTCAACAGTATCTATCTGTATCAAATGACAACAGAAAGCTTCTTTGCATACTTCTTAGTATCTACATTTTCCAGTGCAATATTTGTCTCTCTTTGAGGAAAAAAAAAATACTACAATGCATAATTAATGGAGTGTGAACCTGTTGGAGGATGTGCAGATTCCTATTAAACTCTTCCTGTAAAAGCAGTTCATTAAATTCCCTCTAGTTTGCATTTAAATCAATCTATCCAGCCATTAGAGACTGGCACGCTCACAGAAAAAGAAGCGCATGCTCCTAATTGGACGTACTGGTTAATTTAAATGGAGGCTCTGGCAAATGGAGCAGAGGCCAAAGTGCTTTTTTAATTGCTTTACAAACACACACGAGGAGGTGCAGAGAAAACATGTAATTGTTTTCCTTAATGGTGTTATTTAGCCAGTTAATCAAATGATCGCTCTAGGACTGCAATCAACCCTCTAAATTGACTGATTCTTGATATTTCATAGAAGAAAATGTAAGTTAAGGTTTCTCAAATGTGACAATTTAATAAGACAAATTCACAAACATGAGAAATAAAGTGGCCTAGATAAATTGTTCTTTTCAATCATTAATTACTGAATTAGAGTAAAGAGCACCTGGCAAAAAGACAACATACTTATAAAATACATAACCAAATACAATGTAGGAGCAGCTGGGTTTACCCAAAGCACCGAAAGGTTTTTAGGACTAGGACCCTTACTGGATACAGACGGTGGGGAATCGAACTCGCGTTCCAAAGGTGTGCAGTCTTAACACTACACTATCCAGCTGTTAGATGGTTAGATATTAAGACATTATTAATTATACCTTTCATGAAATGATCCAAAAAGCAACTCACTGATTTAATTACTATAAAAAACAAAAATCATTGACACGTCAGTTGTTTTCATTAATTATTTTTGTTTTAATGAACTGCTAATTACTGAGTGATGTATAAATATGATAGATTTCATCTGACACTGATTCGATTCTTAAACTAAGAGCCGGCTTCAGTAATGACATGTTGAAGATTTATGGTCAGTCGTCCAGATGTGTTGATGTGTAGACAGAAAACATTTGTTAAGTTACATCAGACAAATGACTCACAGTTCCTGGCAGGTGCACAGATGAATGCCTGTTTTCCCCCTTTGGTAATACTTAGGCTGAAACATTTTCAGCATTGGGAGACACCAGTGACATTTCCTGCAGCATTTCCAAGGAAACCTTGTTACCATATCATTAGACATTTTATGAGACGGGTCTTTACGGTGTGCCATTTATCTGGATGTGCCTGGGTACATTTGATGAATTGTTGATTTTTTTTCTTATTCGTGATCTTTACAGATTCCATAACATACACACTTTATAAAGAAAATATTTCTTTAAAACTTTCACACAGGTTTCTAAAAGTCAGGTACTTTTCTCTCCTCATCTTTGTAACTACTGTTGTTCAGTAAACCTGGTTGATTTTATAACAAGCTGCTGTGCACACAGTGCCATGGCTGTTTTGTCAACGCTTTAAACGAACATAAACTAGCCCTAAGTGCTGCTTTACTGGTGGATTTATTATCATTCTACCAGTTTTTTATTGCATTGCACTTTTATTGAAAATGATCACTGTAATTCTGTTGGTGTAATATTTTCTATAAGACAACAGATCAGACACATTTCCCTTCATGTCTCTGCTTCATCTACATTCATTATGGGCGCAATGAACACACACAGGAAACACACATTTCACTCATCAAAAATGGAGCCCAGACACGTTGTATGTTCACATTATTTGTTAAATAACTCCATTATAAATGCTCCAAAAAGAACCAAATTCAGCCTTGTGCAGTAATGACGGGGGAAATAAACTACACAAAACTATTTTTGTAACTACCACAAACATACAATTAGGCCATTTTAATCTGTAGGAAGTGACAGTCTTTTAGAGCAGCTGCAGTTACATGCACATCACCATCTATCCCTGCAGGTCGCTGCTTGAGTGGGAGTAAGATTTTTGCTCACTGGTACGGGCTAAGGTTAGCACGGACGCGTGCAGCAACACCACGCCACATCTTGCCAACTCTCAGCACTTAAATACTAATTACTGAAATCGCTGAGAGACCATCAGACAAGTGATGATCACTTGAATAAATGATCTTTACAGTAAGTGCCATGACTCAATACAGCATGGCATTTCAGTAATGACTTGATCTTTCTTCAGTTGCCTTTGATGGGCTCTGTCTTTACAGTTTCACTGACCTACAGTTTGTTCTTTTTTCAAAACCCAATTTATGGAGGCAAACTGACTGAAAAACTTTGCTTTACCAGGAAACACTGACTCATTCCCCACACTCGCTCCTGTTTTAGAAATCTGCGTCGCTGTGAGCTGCTCCTTCCTCAGTGTCATTAACTGATATTTCCCCTCTGGACAGAGCAAAGGTGCCTGGACGTCCCCGGATGCCATCCAAACCATACTGGCATCCACATGGCAGGATCCCTCCAAACTCTTTCAGTTTCCATAGTAACTCTGCCGTTATGGAGAGAGAAGCACGTAGGAGGATGAGGTGGGCGGGTGGACGATGGAGTGGGTCGGTTAGAGAAAAACGTTCACTAGATTGTGATATGTTAACAACTAACAGCCTGTCAAGGCCAACTGTAATGAGAACCTTCTCAAATCTCCACTATGGTGTATGCATGTGTCTGTGCGAGCGTGCACGTCGTTACATTCTGATGTGGAAAAATCATTTCAGTGGGAACTGCTGCTCTTTTCTCCTGCTTAGTGAGTGGATGACGCTGGATTCGAAGAGTGGGAGGAATAAAATAAAAACACAAGTGATGGTGAACTAGTAGAAAAGTGCAGCGGAGTGTTCAAACATATTAACGACACATGAAGACATTTGTATTCTACAATCATTACACTGCTTACCTCTTAAGGTCATTTTTCCAAATTTATACCAGCTTATACGAAAACATGTCAATCAAAAAACAACTTTAAGTTATGATGTTACTATGGTTTTAACTCTGAATCACAACTCTGGGGTTTTTTGCTTTGTTTTAGGAATTCATTTGAGATTTGCATTACACTTTGTGTAAGAAAACACAATGAGGGAGACAAACATATGATTCATCCTTTCACAGGTTCAGGATGTAAACTCGTGAAATGGATCCTTCACTTTTACTTTCCAAAGAAAGTTGTTGACCAACAAAGATTCAAGAGCAAGACATGTGATGACCTGTGAGGTCACAGAGACATTCAGGCACTAATATTCATGATAATGCACGTGATATTACTGCAAGGTCTGAGGGGACCGAGTCATCCCTTAGGAACAGTTAGGCTGGCCGAGAACTTTCCACGATGCACTGATT
>VUQG01022066.1:0-16213 GCA_015106755.1 Etia nguti | reverse complement strand
AGTCCAGCATCTAACCACTCTTACTAGATTGCATCATGTCATCTCAACAAGAACAAATTGTTGAATTTCATACAGATCCTACATGATTTAATTACGTTCACCATAGAAACATGAAATTATTTTGTTGTTAGACTTTTGTAAATGTAACAACCACCCAATGCCCTTTTTTCGGTATACCGAAAAAAACCACGATCCAAAGCGCGCAAGACGAAATCACGTGTGGTGTCGCGAGATTTAACATTGCTATAGTATTGACTTAATTCACTCGAACATGATATGAACAATTTAATATACCCTCTCTGCATATCATGTAGTTTCTACACTATATAGTTACACTTAACTTTAAAGCATGAGGCAATTGTGTTAAATACATGCAAGATGCTTACATAAATCCAAGAGATGGCCAATCCCTTTTTTTCAGTGTAATGCCGACATGGTTTTGGTCCTGCAGATGGACTGCTCTGCAAACTGTTGGAATCCCAAAACTAGTCTTGCATTTTGTTTCACCACTGTTGGCTTCTGCGTATTTTCATTCACTCAGTTTACACCTCCTCTCTTTGCCCTCCTCAGTAGGGGTGGGAATTGAGAACCAGTGTAGGGATTGATTCGCTCCCACTTTCGCTACAATCAGCTGATTTCAGTTCGTGTGCCTGGAAGAGGAAAATAGTGGCACAGTCTGCAGCGTGGATATGGACAATACATTTACTTTTACTGCACAAAAGGATGAGAGCATGAAGCTATGGTGCAAACTACATCCAGGACAGATACAACTGTGTTATGCTGCTAACACAACTTTGGCTCTTTGCAAGCAACGTAGCCAAGAACCAAGAGTGACGTTAAAGTTGAGTGAACACTGACCCGAGGCCAGCAGTCAGACACTGACCTTCACCAGGTAACAAACTGATGAGCAGTCAGGCTTCAGCCTGAATAAATATAAATCCTCAAAGAAAAATTTTGTGTGTGCCCTCATTAGGATGTGTGGGTGTGTGTGAGCATAGCCTTTAGATTTATATCGTTATTATGAGACAACGTGTTTCAGGTCATTTTACAGAGAAATGTGAAGTTAACGAAGCAAATAGTGTAACAAATTACTTTCTCCTGCTCCTGCATTACTTTTCAGAAAAGTGTTCTGTGTAATAGATTACTTACTGTGAGTAACAACCCCGACACTGAGCGCAACAAAGAGGGGAAATGCCTCCAACATCCACAAACATTTGACCTCACAGCATGCAATTAGTTTGCACGAGTGCAATGAGATGCTGCTTAAATGGTGGTGACTCTCAAAGCGGAGCCAATGGGAATCAATGAGGAATTGAAGCAATAAGTGATATTTTGATAATGGAATCAGAATCATTAAGTTCGTATCAATTCCCATTTTTACTCCTTAATGCTGCAAGTTTTAAGAGAATGAATGCTTGGACGCTCAGCTCCATGACCGGTCTCAGTGTTGTAACAGCAGGGTCTGTGAACTTCAGGTGCTATCCCAGGTCAACACTCAGCTGCCTGTGTTGTGCAGTTCCTTGTATGCCAGAGGTAGTTTGGGGAGCTGATGTTAGCTTTCCCCTGCAGTGAAAAAGCATCTTCATTCAGCATAGGGGCTTTAGTTGCTTTAGTCTTTGTTGGGGCATTGGCAGTAGCCACCATCAACTTGGCTTCTGAACAGCCAAGCCACCACTGTCTGATATGCATAGGTGCCAAGTTATGGCAATAATCACTTATAACTGTTAACATATTGATGGTTGTAAAAGAACCCTACAGGCTCTTAAACAACCAAGCAGCATGTGAATGCACAAAAGGAAACTAATCAACAACTGAATAAAAGCAAAACAAAGGGGATAGTCACAGGTTTATCACCCAGGAGTTTAACTCCATCCACCAACCCTCCACCTTCCTAACATCCACTTTAAAGAAGGAAATTTATATATTCTAGCTTCTCATAATGCCATAATGTAATAAATGCATGACTGTAAGGCCAGTTGCATCTGACAAAACAGCAGTATTTGATGCAGAGGGATGACTGCGTGTTTTCTCATCGTTCTGCAGCACGTTCTCTCAGCAGAACAAGTTGGATGGATTTAGCAACACATGCTAGGAGGCCTGGATTAAGAATTTAGTTGTCGGTCTCAGCTTTGAAAGTTCAACCCATGACACCCAAACTCTAACCTTAATAGCTCAAAACACATAGACATCACACACTTTGGAATGTGCTTGAAGCAATGAGCTATTTATTTCCAATCCCACTATATCACGTTCATTAAAGATGACAGCTGTGCTGCATAATAGACTGCATTAAAATTCAAATAGGTGATCACAGAAAGAGTTAAGAGTTATGTTTTCATCTGAATGAACAGTTACCAGATCCCTGGTACCACACCCAGACGAGCACGTGTATTGATTTTACTTGCAAAACATAAAAAATGTAGACTATACTAAAGTAGGCGTATGCCAGTCAACAACTTCAGCACAACTCATTTTTATTTATACCAACATTTGTGCTATTTCAGCACTGGTTCATTTTCAGCTCCAGTTCCTTTTGTTGTTTCAAAGCTTTATGTTGTAAGAAAAGCCATAAAACCCCAACAATCAGATCGTCTATGAGCAGCATGAACAAACGGACAAAACACAGACTATGAATGAGAAGACCAAATTTACTGACATGCAGCAGTGGTGTATAAATGCATGGGGAGTGAAAAGAGGAGGGTGGAGTACAAGTGCATCATGGGAAGTCCACTAAGGGAGGGTTTAGGATCGCCTGATGTAGCTCTAACTAAAAGCTCTAGCAAAGGGAAAGTTTGAAGCCTAAACTAAAACATAGAGAAGCTGTGTGTCCTCTGAACAAAACTGGAAGCTGGTTCCACAGAAGAGGGGCCTGAAAGCTGAAGGCTCTGCCTCCCATTCTACTTTTAAATACTCTAGGGGACCACAAGAGCAAGGTGTGCTAAGGTAATGTGGTGCTACAAGGACTTTAAGTTATGACAGGACCTAATTATTAAAGAGTTTGTATGTGAGGAGAAGGATTTTGAATCCAAATCTGGATTTAACAGGAAGCCAATGCAGAAAAGTTATTATGGGGAAAATGGGGTCTTCTAGTACAATAACCTCATGTTTGTCTGAATATAGAAGTAGAAAACTTGATGTCATCCAGGCGGCTCCTCCCAGAGTCCAACAGGTGCTTGGACTCTGGGAAGAAACCCAGTTATTGGCCATGAATGGTTAGAACACTTGAATGTGGATTTCAGTCTTTGAGTGGTCAGTTAGATCAGTTATAATATGACAGACATGCTGGGCTATTTTCATTATTTAATGCTTTTTTGCATTTGTGACATCTTGTGTCAGTGGATTTTCCACATTTGAAAAAAACTGGAAACTGATGTGACAGAGCCAAGAAGTGAGCGGCACAACAACAATCTGGACTTTATAACATTTGTTAAAGTCTGAAACCATAAAGCTCCATTTGAACTATTGCACCGTGTGCACTAGTTCAAAGCTGCATTGTGACAGATTTTGGGGAATGACTGTAAAACTCAGCGTGTTCTGTTCGAAATCCAGCTGAAGAGTAATTTTGTAAATGTCTTACAACATATTGACTTTGAACAGAAAAATAATACAATTAATTATTTGATATGTTGTAAAGTAGTGTTATCAGAAACCCACAAAAGACACAAGTTACTCACCAACCTTGAATGAGCATCATAATTTGGTTTAATTTTGTATTATCAGCGGTTTGTCAAGGGAGGTGTCACAGGCGGAAATGACGGATTTAAAGAAAAGAAATCTCATTACAACTCGTCTTTTCTGTCTCCACCAAATACAGAAAATGAAGAGAATAAGGAACAAATGGAGGCTGGAGGAAGATAAAGAAACAAAGTGAATTATTAAAACATGGAGTCTGTCAGTGAGCCTGTGAAGAATTCAAGAGGAACATTTTTTTTTCTGAACATTTCAAAGAGGAGAGTAGCAGGAGACTTTATCACTGTTTGGAGCAGAGAGACCCTGCT
Source organism: Etia nguti (assembly GCA_015106755.1). NCBI lineage: Eukaryota > Metazoa > Chordata > Actinopteri > Cichliformes > Cichlidae > Etia > Etia nguti. Next base: position 12,215 of record VUQG01022066.1, on the reverse strand, counting down.
TATCATTTTCAAAGATGAGCGAGAGAGAGTGAGTGTTGGAGGGATTGATTATTACCATTTCTGTTGAAAGAGAAGGTTTATCAGTGAGTCAGATGAGGCAAGTTTATCAATGCTTTAAATTCACAAAATCTGAGTTATCTGTTTCAGAAGAGGTGAATGGACGACTTTTGGTTTTATCGGATTTTCCAAATGAAAATGAATACAAAGGTTGAAAGGCAGGAGACGAGGGAGAGTGAGAGATCTGAGGGTAGATTAGTCCAACATAAGTTTTACACATTCTGTACATGAAGGACAAAGAAGTGTCATTCCACCATGAATCAAAGGAAACGTTCTAATGGACCATTTCCAATTTGCATAAAAATGTCATGGTCCAAAGTTTGGTTTGGGTTGTTTTTTTAGCCAAAACTCAATACAATTTTTGATGTATTCGACCCAAGTTATAGGTCCTGATCCAGTTTGATGGCAAAAAAGGCTGCAGTCTCTGTGAGTGAGCTTGACTTGAAGCCGCAGGCGGGTGGACGAACGGGCGGGCTGCAGGATAAAGAAGAAAAATAGTCCCAGAACGTTGATTCTGTTAGTCAGTGGGAGAATACAGTCTACAATAAATAACACAGTTAAAATTACAGTGTCACAGGCATACATCGGGGAAACCAAACAACCTCTGGCTAAGCGGATGGCACAACACAGAAGAGCTAACTCATCAGGCCAGTGGACACTCTTTCAATGATGGGGATTTACACATCCTGGACAGGGAGGAACGCTGGTTTGAGTGCGGAGTCAAGGAGGCCAATTACGTGAAAAGGGAAAGACCATCTCTGAATCGAGGAGGGGGCCTAAGGGTACATCTTTCAGTGACGAAACATTTCTCCCACTGAAAACGCTACGTCCAGATGAACAGAATCACAGGCACATGGGTGAGGGCCTTATAACATGAGTGCAAAAATGTTACATATGTACACTACAAATCTAAGAAAAGCCGCTGTAAAAAGATACAAAACATGAATCTTTATTATATGAACATTAGCTGCTTCTCTAAGCTAGCTTTCACTGGATTGGCTGCCCTTAACAAGCAGGTTTGGCACATCAGATGGACGGGCTGCTGTGCGTCATACAGTCAAGGACAGAAAGAAGTGTGACAAACTGCAGCAGTCTGCAGCCTGAGCATTCGTTTCACTGGGATTACTGGAACATACACTGACACCATCGTTTGAAACTGTGGCCATGTTTAATATGAACATTAGATATTTGATAGAACATTGAAAAAAAGGGAAGATTCGGTTGAGGATGTGTAAAATTTGTCCCTGTGTGGTTCAAAAGTTCAAAACTTTAATACAGTCACTGAGTAGCTGAGAGGGTATTTTCAGACCGAGCGATTGATTCATCTTGTTTATGAGCTTCATAGCATTAAAGAGGGATGGCCCAGCCCACACCGGGTCCCCGTTCAGGCAGAGAGGTGGGCGAGGCTGACCTCACATACAGGAAACACAGTGCTTCTTCTCTGCTTGGGTTCTTTATCTCGAGTGTGAGAACAACAACAGCGATCTTGCTAAGAACTTTTAAAAGTTACAGCCTGTGGCTTGCAGTTGTTAGCTAGCAGGCTGCACAAACTCATGCATGTTCCTCACAACCCTAGCCACACGATTTGCTGCCCTGTTTGCTTTTTACATTAACACAAAACCAGATTTCTGACAGAAATGTGTGTAGCTGCATGTTTAATCTTTACAGCTGTGGTGGTTCTATCACACCTCATCAGGTGTGAAAATCCACCAGATGAGCCCTCATTCCAACTGGATCAGTACTTGGAAGAAAGAGACTCCCCATCTGCTGCCTCTGACACTCCTGAACAGCCGGAGGAGCATCCATATGTCTCATGGCTCTTATTTCTCAATAAACACCTACTGCAGGTTTCATGTGAAGCTCCAACCACCCAAATTAGAGTAATTCATTTCAGGAATAAAACAATCTTCCTTCTCAGCCCCTGCTAACGCCTTTTTGCTCTCGACAGCTTCCTCGGGCACTGAAATGGGTCCCATGATGAAAGATATGCTGACCCTTCTACACGAGCATCAATCTGCCTTGTTATCTCGACCGCTGTGTGCCTCCTGAACGAAAAGTAATATCTAACCGCTCGTATTGGAAAAAGCTGCTACTAAAGCACTTTTCTGTTCATCTGCCTCAACACTCATATCCCCAGTACTGACTTCTGGGTCCCTATTTCCCCCCAATTTTCCAAAAATACTCATCTGCAGGGAACTCATTTGAACAACTTTGCAGAAAAGAGCAAAGAAGAAACAGAATCTGTCACCAAGTTTAAAGAAAAGAACTACGTACTTGGACCACTTTCCTACACTTTTCCCCAATCAAATAAGTAATACATCATGTTTTTGCATCAAAGGAAAATAATCTAGTTCTAATCCAGTACAGCCTTGGGTTTATAAGGTTATTTCTCTCAGATGCCCTTTGGGATTCCTTGAAGTGCTGTATAAATTCTGAAATGATGGTCAACAAAGGTGCCCCACTCTGATGGTGCTGATTCTATAGGGTCATGTCCCCAGTGCTCTTGTTTGACTGCTCAACTACTTTTAGCAGTAATTAAACCACAAGATTAATATACGACCACAGCGGTGTTAGCATTTTGTCAGCGAATCCACTAAATAAAACGGTAACTAGATCCTCCCTCCCGATTCCAACATCTAAGGCAGGGATCGGGTTTGTCTTCCATACAAACCACAGGTGACGATGACTGTCTGCTATTGATCACACCAGTCAAAGATGGTTTCAGTGTAGCAACCAGTTAAGGTCATTATTTCCTAGTGACCAGTGGTTACCAAACAGCATCAAGGTTGTGACACTGAGGCCTTAAATCGGGGGGGGGGGGAGACTTTAGGCCTCAAGGGCCGGTGTCCTGCAGGTTTTAGATGTGTCCTGATTTAAATGGCTTGAAGTTCTCCAGAGGCCTGGTAATGAAATAATCATTTGATTCAGGTGTGTTGACCCAGACAGTCATCATCACCTGTGGTTTGTATGGAAGATGTCGACTTGTCTACAAACACTCTCCAACTGCTTGCCAAACCAACATGATTCAGAAGACACAGCTTTTATTTTGAAGGTGACACCCTCCATTTCTTGTTTGAGTCGTACTTTTCACAGTTTCACTAACACTTGGTGAGTAGTTTGCAAGTATTTGCAGACAAGACATACAAACTACAGGCGAGCACAGCAACCTGCCAACAGCCAGTTTCACTCTACCGACACCCAGCAACCACTCAACAGCCGGTTGTGGAATACATACTTTTCCCTAGCAACCAGTGGTCTCTAGGTTTAAGTGAATGCAGTTTTAACAATTAATTTGGCTTCCGTAGAAATCCATTGTCCAATTGAGCTCCGTAGAATCTACTACAAACATTTCAGAGGAAGCTGATTGGTCATTCACCGGTGCTTTTGTGCACATTGATTTATTATGGGGAAAATAACCCAACCAGAGCAGGTTAGGAGTCAGTATGTGCCTGTAAGAAGTAGCCTGTCATTGTAACCCCTAAACATGAACCAGTGCTGCTGTATAAGAGTAACACTCTGTTCATTCTGCATGAATGTTTGAAATTAAAAACTGCTGTGGCAGTAAAAATCTAATCTGCAGCCTGTTTGAGAATAAATGAATGTTAACTGACTGAAAACTGAATCTGTGGTTACAGCAGTCACGTCTGCCATTTACCGACGCGTGCAATAAGGTCTGTACTGATACCAGTGCTCCATCGCTGCTGAATGCTGACCCACTAAGCAGTCTCCCGATCTCTTTGCGGCCCTTCTCTATAAAGGGGACAACGGAGAAACCCCGGTGTTGAGACTGGCTGCTTCTGTTTTTTAAAATAACCCACTCATCAGTGAAGGACGATCCATTTTTAATCAGGTCATGTGCGCAGTATTTGATAAAAGAACTGCACTGGGAACTGCTGGTAGGAACTGTGTGCTGTGTGGGTCTCAGGAGGAAAAGCTCGCTGTGCAATTAGGAAGTAGCCAGCCTGGTGGAAGCATGGAGGACCTGGAGAGGAGGAACATTCCCAGGAGGAAAGTCTCTCCCCGGTGGTTGAAAACTCTTTCTTAACAAGATATGTGACCGACTGCTCATTCCTCTGAGTGACCCACCTTTTCCTGTCTATAACCAAGCTGATCTGATAACTCTGACCGTAGTGTCCTGGGCTGCCCACTCCCACTCCCAGCCCACTAATCTGTTTGGAAAAAATAAAATCTTGTGTAGCATATTTCCAGAGTGAGAGGAGTGTTTTTCTTCTGGTCACTGTTAGAAATTATTTCCTTCTTATATCAAGACATGTTTTTGCAGATGGCCTCCTCGCCTCGATCCTGGTTCTGTCGGAGGTTTCTTCCTGATAAAAGGGAGTTTTTCCTTCCCACTGTAGACACACGGAGGGTTGGTTTTCTCTGTATTACTGTAGGGTCTGAACTGAATTGAATATTCAGGCTCTAACAGACAGCCCTCTGATGAATAAACACAAGGACAGCAGTGGTTCACACTGCCAGACTTTTATAATGCAAAGAAACAAAGGTCAAAATAAACTGTTCAGCATGATTGATTTAAAATACCTGACGTTGTTGCAGTCTGTAATCTGGGTCTTTCAGTTTTCAGGCTGTGTTCAGTGTAATCTCACCTTGATGTCACCAAACTAACGCTCGAGTTTTATTGTAGTCCAGTGAAGAGTCCATTTGTTCATATTTATTTCTGTTTGAGACTCTCTTCTGTTCTCCTGCCTCCCACTCCCTTTGCCCAGATCATCGGTTACATCTTCTCTAGTTCAATAGCCTTGTCCTTCAAAACTTTTAGCTTGAAGCATGTGCTGCATACTATAGATATGGATGTCAAACATACAGCACCAGACCACCAGGGGGTCTCATCCGGCCGACTGGAAGGTGCTGAAAAACTAAAATTCCAAAGAAGGCGATAAAGTTCGTTTTAATCGTCTTACTGACAAAGATGTCACTGATAACCTGCCATACACTAAAGTAAATAAAAGACAAATCATCATATGATAGAGTTTTTTGTTTGTTTTTTATTGACAATATTTCATTAAATAAAAAAACTATTTTCTGCAGCTGGTCCACAGTGTTTAAAAAACATTTTAATTAAGAGAAGTTCTGTTTGAATGAATGAATCTGGGTAATGAGCTGTCAGTGATTTTTCTGTAGTTTTACAGATTTCATCCTTAATGTTTGAGCCTTCTTTTACAGGTTATTAAGCAAAATAAGATAAAATTGGGCTTTATGTGGCCGACAGTGTAAAACGAGTTTGATGCCCTGTTACAGACTGAATATTCAGGATAGACGCCCGCTGCTTTCTGATCTCCACATTTTCAAGTTTTGTTGTTTTGGAGAATGCACAGACAAACACCAGCTAATTAGTGATAAGCAACAGAATTACAAAATGCAAGAATTTCACCGACTAAAACTGAAGCAGACGTCTCAGTTGGTCTACTCCACAGAGCAAGCTATACGTCACCTAATTCAAAAATAAAAGCTGTTTTCCATAGTCAGCTCTAAATGTTTATTTCTGCTGTAAAGTTAAATATTTTAATATGTTAACGTTTAACACAGCATGGTGCACTTTGAATTTTTTTAAATCATTTATAGTTTTTATTTTATTCGCCTGGTTCTGTTGGATGCTTCTTGAATTTCTTGTTTTGTTTATTCTTTGCTTTTATTCATTTTGGATTTTTCAGTCCTCCATACATCAACTCTACTTGTGGCCAGCGTTATTTTACATCTATACCACTTAAAAAGCCACAGTAGGTGTTTTGTTCTGGTACAGCAGCAGTTTGAAAAACTGAGTGACCACCAGAATAAAGTATAATCACACGGAGATGGAAAACAAGTATAAGCAAAGAAGTTTGATGTTTGCAGGAAGGAGTTATTCTCTCTTCTGCAAGAATTTATTCCACGAAGGCCACGACAGCTGATGAGAAATTTACCAGAGATGTTTAACTGCCTGGAATATTCATCAAGTCTCGCATTTATTCAGTGCGGATGTGTGACTGAGCCAGTGTCCAGATCATCCTCACGTTAAAGTGACGGTTAAGCTAGAAGCTCGGTCTTTATTTTCCAGAAAATGGTAGTGTAATAATACAGTATAAAATTAATCTTCTGCTCAAGACAGTTTATTAATATTGTTCATCAACTGAACTCTATTCACTGGTTTATGTCAAGGAGAAAATCGAGTACAAGTTTCAACAGTCCCTGGGAATGCAAAGTTTAAAAAAAAGCAGGATTTTGAACTACATTAAATAAGATTTACAGCACCTGCCAACAACCGGCTGGAAATGCAGACATTCAGACGTTTAAATCTTTGTAGTTGGGATTTTAAATCCACAATAACTCCACAGGAAACATCTAAATACTGGGCGCGACTGATGTCACCACTGTCCTGTTATCTAAATTAAATCTGGGCTACGGTGAAGAACAGTTGATAGTAGACGTCTGGCACCTTCCAAGAAAAGGTACCAGATGTCTAACAGGAAGTGAGCTGTGGCACAAGGAGGCTCAAGTTCTCACCTGTTTAAGCTGCAGCTGTGCTGCTGGTGCCTCCCAGGTCCAACTTTTAAATGACAGGTAAAGGGAATAACCACCCCACAGCAAAAACACTGTGGGCACTGTCTTTACAGCGTTTTCACCACTTTAACCTGTCCTGACACAGGAAGTAAAGCCTTCTTAAAGACATCAAATATTTTGGTATCTTATTAACCTTTGCATCTAAAGTGGGAATCAGTGGAACAATCAGAAAGCTCATTATTCCACAGAGACGGTCGCTTTTTGATTGAACAACTTAAAAGTGAAGTAGGTGTGTCACTTTTCTCCATCTTAAAAAGGCATCTGACACACTAAACCATGATAATAATTCTCAACACTTATTGTAGGCTTTTATTAGAAAAACTTATAGTTTAAATCTTATCTAATTGGGAAATGTAATGTTGTTCTCCAATAATGAAAAATCACTCTCTAACATCTGACAGGTGTTCCACAGGGTTCCGTCCCCAGCCCACTTCTGTCTGTTTCAATATAAATGGACTACAGCTGCGTCCTGGTGCAGGTTTTCAGAGGTGACACTCAGCATTAACAAAACAGTCTTTAAGGAGCTTGGACAGAAAAGCGACTGGATTTCTTAAAGTTTTTTGAATTTGGTCTTTGCTCAGGGATGTGACGGCCTTCTCTTCTTGTATCGTGAGGTTAGACAAAGGAACTTTTGCACCGGAGAGGGTGGCTGAAACCTTCATCCTGATTTGCTGCTTCAGGTTGTGTTAATTTATTAATCCCTATGGCCGTTTCCGTGGCTGTGATGACGTCCACTATGGGCGGCTGTTGTGGAGAAATGGCAAAAACTGAGTCCTTTGGCTAGCACCTTCTGTTCAGCTTCAGTGAGAGTCCTGCCTGAAAAGTTCTTCACCCAGTTTTCCTGACTGTCCTCAGTTTTGAGGTCTTCCTGTTCTTGTTTGTATTGTCTAGGCATTAACTGGGAAATATAAGTTTTTGTTGTCTTTCTTTTCCCTAAATGTGAGCTGAACCTTGTCCACAAACCTAAAAACATCTGCTAACACAGGGGAGAGTATGGGTTTGTTTTGTTAAATGGACCCACCTCATCCTTTCACCTAGAAATTGATTTTGTGCTCTCCACATAATCAAATCCACTCTGTGTTCCCTGACCGTGGATCCAAGTCTGCTTTGCCTGCATCTTAGGTCGAAATGGAGATGGTTTCTATAATCCGCTAGTTTTCTTAACTCCCTTTCATTCTCCCACACCAGTTGAAGGGTGTTCCTTCCTAAGTGCAAGGCATTATGTCTGTGAAGGTTCTCAGCCATCCAGGTCACGGTAATCTAAGGAGCCTAGAAAGAAAAGCGACTGGACTTCTTAAAGTTTCATGAAACTTTGCTTTTCTCACAGCTGTCCTTAAAACAGGCAAACAAGTTAAAGATTCATATGTGATCCAAAGCACAAGTTTGTGCCCAGGTTGACCAAGGTTGCAAAAGTAAATCTATAAAGATTTAAAGATATTAGAGACTTTCTGTCAGCTCAAGCCATATTTGTTTTTCCCATTTAAATTATGATGCGGCATCATGGTCACCTCCAGCAGTTGGGCCTCCTATGATGGTATACAGTCAGGGAATTTACACTTTGGATACTGTTGGGTTGCACATTTGCAATTTTATAGCTTTGTTCTAAAAGGCGGAGCTTCTATTGAAAACTGCATGGCCACTTAGACTCACTGGGTTAAAGTGAATCAGTTTGTAAATCAGAATCAGTCGCTAATATCTGCTGCCTCCTGTTTTAGGTACTTTTGTTATACTGCACAGTCTGATTTGTTGTTTGTGTTTTTTGGTTTGTGTCTACAGTGAAGTTTATCTGATTTCATGCATGAATGCATTTTGTAAGCAGATTACACAGATTACCAAAAGAGAACTGTTTGTTTTTAATGAGGAAAAGGGATTCAGTTCATTTATTGGTCAATTACAGCTAAAGTTTCATCAGCAGCAGCGAAATTCAGCAGTAACTCCAACAAAACAGGTTCCTCCTGCTCAACAGTTTATCCTAATTTACTACAGACATGAAGCACCTGTCCCCCCTGTCCCCAGGTGTTACTCCTGTGGTGTTTCAGGTAACTGGAAAGGAGACGGTCTGAGTTTAAGAGCGCTCGATGCCGTGACTCTTGAGCCTCGCTCTGGAGATCAAATGCAGGGTTAGTATTCTGTATTCTCCTCTCATGTCCCACTCCACACAGGAAGCAGAATCATCAAACTCCAGATCGTGTCCTTGCACCACGTAGTGTATCATCTTCTGTAAATCCACTCGGTCACTCTGGGTTTGTGTGGAAATGTTCATGGCGGTTGTGAGACTACAGCAGCTCAGCACCATCAGAAATGCTGATTATTACAGTGTGGAAAACTTTTAGAATTTGAAACAAATAAAACTAGAAAAGGGGGAAAAAAAAAAAACAAAAAAAAAAAACAGGATTTAGGCACATAAATAAAATTGAGCTCTGGGCCTAAATCTGCGTGTGCTCAAGTCACCAGTGGAAAGCAGCTTTTGTGTTCGGCGGCCGAGAGCGTCAAACCAGGAACACCGACCAGAAAGACTCCCGACTGATGAGAAGCTCCTCGCACTGCTCAAACCTGTCGGTTCTCCCTCTGAGTTTCAGAAGTGCGAGGCGGGATGATGTCGGTGGTGGTGGTGGGCCAGCTGCCCGCTGCTGGCCTTGTCTCTCAGCATGGTTAGTGCAGTGTTGGAGAAATCCCTCAGGATGTCCACGGTCTCCCGCTGGAGCTGCAGGGACTCCTGCACAAACTCCTGTTGGCTCTCAACGAGCAGCTGGACCGACTGAGCCAATGTCTCCAGAGACTGAGACACCGAAGTCAGGAGCATCCTGCTGGCCCGCTGCTGCTGCAAGCTCTGAGATGCCACCTGGGCGACCTGCTCGTGTGACCTGCGTGAGGATGCTCCAGCTGGGAGGGGGTCCGATAGGTTTAAGCCTGAGGTGGGGGGAGTACTGCGTGGAAAGACGGAGGAGGGAGGAGGCTGGCTTCTAGAAGTGGTAGTAGTGGAGGAGGTGACTGTTGAGGAAGCTGCAGGTGGTGGAATTGAGGTAGAAGGTGGAGGGTGAGAAGAAGCACCATTGGCTGCAGCAGGTGCTGAGGAAGATGGTGGAGGAGGGAATGGAGAGGGTGCAGGGAGGGTGGAGCCAGGTCTGTTGGTGGTGCTGGGGGACCGTGAAGGTGGGGGGGCAGCAGAGGATGAAGCAGCTTCTGAATCAGAAGCCGAAGGAAAGCCAGAGGACGTGGAAGCCACTGAGGAGGAGGAAGGTCCGGGTGGAGGTCTGCTGGAGGAGTTGTTGTTCTGGATGGTTTGGCTCTGGCCGTTGCTGCTTCGGGAGTACGTGTAGACGGGCTTCACCCTCATCAGGGCGTTATCGGGCAGAGGATCGAGGGAGGTGGGGGGTGGCGCGACGGAGGAAGGGTAGGTAAACATGGAGTCGTCGTTTTCATCAAAATCCATCATGTGTTCTGTGAAGGACAAACACCACAGGAGGATCTTTGTGCAGTTTGCTCTTTAAAGGAACAGCACTGAAACATGCAGGGGCGATTCAAACTATCATTAATGCTATCACCAGATTAAAACAAGGACACAATCTGCAGAAGAAACTGCACCGTCAAGATGTTTACATCATATTTCTGCACGCAGTAAACCGTTTTCGTTTCTCCACATTTTACAGGAAGCCACATGAATTTTTACAAATCTGCTTTTCTTAGGAATGCACAAATCTAGAAGATGAATGTTTGGGGTTTTAATTTCTTATTCCTCACTTCACTGGCCCAATCAGATTGTGGCCGAGTCTCAGGTATGACTTCATTCATCCTTGTGCCAAATGAAAGCAGGAAGTTTACAGGACCTCACAACATTTTCAAATTCTTGTTCAAACATCCACCTCATGCCTGATTCATATTAATTTAAATGCACATTATGGATGATTTTTTACACTCACAGCCAAACGTTGGACTGCACGGTTTAAAGAAAAATACATATAAACAGTGTCCTTACCACCATCATCACCCAGGTCAAAGTCAGAGGAGGAGTGGAAAGGATCTCCTGCAAAAAACATGAGAACGTCACGAAAATGTCCAAGAAGGCCTCACAGATAAAGGCTTTGACATTTTAGTTGGATGTAAGAAGCAGTCCCTGAGTTATTTCTTCTCTTCTTAAACAATCAATTTGTACATCGGTGATGATGTGAGATCAGTCTGCGTCTTGCAACCCAACCATTTCATATTTATATTAAATGTAAAACAGGACCCTGAAGCTCCATGGTTTACACTTCCCAAATAACCCTCGATCGAGCTGCCTGCACTTTTTTCCTAGTTTGGTGGGGGTGTAACGGCTCTACTCACCACCAAGTTCTTTTTCAGGTGAGGAGAGAGGTGAAAGGTCAAAGGAGGGTCCTCCTGATAAAGTGTGGGTGCCGTCTGTCAGACTGAGGTAGGAGTAGGGGGAACTGTTCGAGGGTAGCCCTTTACTGCACATCTTTGAGAAGTCATCGTCTTCTCCCAAGTCCAGATCGCTGTCGCCGTCTGCAGGCCGTCAACACATGAAATCTGAGTAAATTCAGATACTCGGGCTGGACGGATCGCCATAGATATATCTGATACCTTTTTTAAATATGACTATAACTTCTCTCTGTTTTACACTGACCACGCTAACAATGCAGTGCCATCCTGCGAAGTAAAATTCCTTTGAGAGGCAGTGAACAGACCACATCTGCTGAATAACTGTTATTGCCATCCGGACACCGTGACTGGCTGCCAGTAATGTGATCAGTTTCCAGCTGCAGCTTTTCACACATGAGCAGCAAAAAATACATCAGACAGATTACTTACTTCAGGAAGTCCATTCGTTCATGCAGCATTTTCCTTAGCCTCTAGGGGCAGTGCTGAGTACAATGCTTCTCTAGCCTTTAAGCACTTGACCCAGGAAGTACACAGCCCCCAACAGGCTGTTAAAAACACTTTCTAACCACAGTCAGTATACACTAGGGCTGCCACAAACGATTATTTTGATAGTCGACTAGTCAACGATTACTTTTGTGATTAGTCGACTAATCAGATCATCATCCATTGGACATAAAACGTACATCTTATTGCACCAGCATGCATCTGCTCTTATATAACTATCATTAGCTTACAGCTTGAAGTGTTTAAAGTATGTGCTAACTAAAAATAAAGATAAGATGATAGTTTATTCAACTTTTAATGAAATTTGCAGATTGTCTCAGTGGAGTTTAATAAACTCAGCCGTCTGCTCCTTGCTATCTAAAATATAACAGGACACTGGAGTAAATTCTCGACCATCTCACACTTCTGTTTAATCACTTTTCTGTGTGACGTTTATTCAGCTGTGTGAAAACTATAACTTTAATCTCAGCCAAACCGATTTACTCAGGAACAAATAAAACACTGAAAAAAGCCAAACAACAACATTTTTAACTTATATAAGTGACTTATATATCATGTTTAACCTGAGTAGCGAAAGAACGCGGGGGTCTGAAAACGATGTGCCGGGAGTTCGCTGTTCTTGCCGCCTCTAGTGACCCTCGAGCTCCCGGCTAGCTATCGAGCTGGTGGGTAACAGACGTCTCCGAAAACGTCGGAGCACTTTTGCAAATATGTGA
>VUQG01022065.1:0-10518 GCA_015106755.1 Etia nguti | reverse complement strand
TTGAATTAAAGGAACACTTAAATCACATATCGGCTCTTGATAAATATTCAAGCGTTACAGAAATGCACTGTGTAATTTGTTGAGAACAAAAGATTTTAACAACGCTCAGTGGAAAACAACATCATAAAATGTTGAGTTCTCTTACTGTATTTATTTATTTTTTAGCAGTTTATATTTTTTATTCTTTCAAAAACCTTCAACTTTATCTAAATATCTCAGTGTGGTCCATTTTTCAGAATGATTCATTTATTTAACATTTTTAATGAAAAATAAGTCAAAAGTCATTTACTGACTGATTTTTTAATGTTATTTATTGATTTCGAAAATATAAAATAATAATCTTCCGTTTCCGGTTAACCGGAAGTTCTTCTTTTAACTCCTGCGCAGCTTGTTTATCAAAGTTCATAAATGTGGTGAGTTACGTTCATTTCAACATAAATTACAAATTATTTTCACGCAGTGGTGACCTGGTGGACTTTTTAAACTCACTTGTGCGGCCGCTGAAGCTGTCACTTTGTACAAACGCTCATTTAAAGCTGAAGATTCAACACGAGTAACCCGCTGAGTTAGCAGGCTAGCACCATTAGCTGTCTTTGCGTTTAGTTTAAACGGGGCTAATGCTAACTGTAGCCGCTGAGCGATGAATGAGCAGAGGTCAGCGGTCAGTAACAGGTTCGTGTAGTTAGCACCTCTTAGCTCCGTTAAAGGAAACAGCAGTGATCGTGACGTTTCAGCTGCCGGTAGGTCAGCGGCAGTTTTAATTCATATAATTTAATTTAGGAGTCGGAGCGATTTGAAATCATTGTTCAACAACGAGAAGATTTATTAATAAAAGTGACGATCAAGGAGACGCTGTGATGTCCAGAAGCTTTCAACTGCTGTATCGTGCTATTGTCAGGGTAAAAATATCCTCTGCTCATTCTTTCCAGGCTCTTATTTTGAAATAAACCAGGAGAGAGCAGCTCAGCATGTGTTCACATGTGTGTCATAGATCATGCTGATAAAATAAGAACTGGTGAGCCTTCGGATACTGTGGAAAGTCTTTATTTCTACATGCTGAGGTTCAGGTTTTCATAATTTAGTAAAATTATTTAACACTGAGCATCACTTCATGTTGTACTTCCTCCTCCAAACTGTGTGGTCCACCACCCTCAGCGCCTCCCTGTCTGTCCCTGGATCGTGGGTTAAATAGAGAGCGATGGCCGGTCCGGAGCTCCTGCTGGACTCCAGCATTCGGATGTGGGTGGTCCTGCCCATCGTGTTCGTCACCTTCTTTGTCGGGGTCATCCGTCACTATGTCACCCAGCTACTCCACAGCGACAAGAAAGTCAACCTGGAGCAGGTCTCTGACAGGTGAGCCTGAGTCTGAGAGCACACACACATATTCAGAGGTTTTTTATCTTTCTTTTTTTAATTAGAGAACTGAGTCCAGCAGATTTAGTAATACAATAATATTGCAGTACTTCAGTCACATAAGAGTATTATTGTGATTTGCTGAGCATCTCGATCACATATATTGGGATTTTCACCTCTTCTTCTTTTTCACCCCTCGGCAGTAAAAAGTTGTTGGGGTATTGTCGCGTTGTTTTTCACGGCGGTCACGGTGAACCTGTTTCCATTTTAGCTGGCAAATATAACCATTACATAAGCTGTAGATCAACAATGTGACAGGACTGAGACGCAGCTTGACTCGTGCTGCGTTCACTGGTCGAGGGAGTAACAAAGAACAGAGGCAGGGAGGGAGTACATCGTTACCTCTTACCAAGTTTGTACACAGTTAAGAAGCTTTGATAGAGCTGCTGAGTTTGGACTCATAAGAAAACTTAAGCTGTGTCTGTTTACAGTATCCTTTATTGTACATTACTTCCATGTTTACATATCAGACCGGTAGACAAGAAGAACTTCTAAAAAATGTTTGAAGTTAATACTGTTTACCTTCAGTTGCTCAGCTCATATCTGACCTGTTATGATCCCCGATTGAGCTCTCTTCGCAGTTATGTTGTGTGCCTGAAGTGAAAGTGGCGCCCCGGCCAGCATCGTACCCTAACCGCCCCCATGTTCATGTTTCTGTTCAGCCAGGTGCTGATGCGCAGCCGCATTCTCAGAGAGAACGGAAAGTACATTCCCCGACAGGTGAGAGCCCCTTCAGTTTAAGGTAGAATGTGACCTTTAACCTGAAATATTAATACATTTATACCATGTGCTTGAGGGCATCAAATTTCCCCACAGTACATCCTCCATATTCTTTATTCTGTGGTTCATTATTCCATGTGTTGTACTTCATGTATAAATCTTATTTACTTCTGATTAAGAGCAGCGGATGTTTGGCTGTCTGCAAAGTAACCACAGACTGTTCTGTTAGATGTTACAGACATTAAAAATCATCCTTTAAATAATCAGCCGGCTTTAAATGTCACAGTCTGACTGTGAGTGCATGAAGTGAAGGTGTAAAACTCGCTGAGTGAAACGTCTCTGCTGGTTTAGTCCTTCGCCATGAGGAAACATTACTTCAACGACGCAGAGACCGGCTTCTTCAAGAAGGTCAAGAGGAAGGTTGTCCCCAAGAACCCCATGACAGGTGCGTGCATGCGTGTGTTCGAACACATGATCTTCATTGTAATCAGGTCTGCCTGTGTGAACTAACTGATGATCTGTTGGAGGGTGGAAATGTTTCTGTTAGGTTCTCGTCTTTTTAACGCGCCTCAGTTCTTTGTCTCGTGGTTTCTAAACAGATGTGAGTCCGTCAGAATCAGTTTAGCCGCTCTGTTCATGTTCAGTCTGTGAGCTCAGGTGTTAAATTCTCACTGTGATACTGCAGCCTGCGAACTCGCGGTGGACTCGGATTTGAGTGCGGACATTAAGCTCAGGATCAGGACGTCTGTATAGTGAGCAGCGTTAATGACGAACCTCGTGCTGTGGATGGATCACCTCAGACGTCTGTAGTTCGTTTACTCTTTGCTCTTAATCAGTTGATCAGTTTGTAAATGTGTAGCTTTTTCCCATGTTTTGGTTTTTCCTTTAACGCAGATAAAAACCAAACCTGTGAGAGCGTTCGGTCTGATTATTGGTCAGCTGGAGCAGCAAAAGTAACAACAGGAAGAAGGTGCTAGTAGGGTAACACGTAGAGGCTAGTTACCTCTACGGACCGTTTCACACATCCTAGAATGCAAAGCATACCTGGCTATGAGAAGGTGTTTATTTGACTGAGACCACTTCCTCAGTGCAGTTGTTTTGATTCGCACCTGAGTGAGATCACCAGGTTCACATCTGCACAGGTGAACCACATCGAAGCAAAAATGAGTTTGATTTAAACGCACTGAGCACCGCAGGTATGACATCACCGTCATCTGAAGTTCAGTCTGTTTTCGGCGTCTTCTTCCTGCCTCGTGATGGCGTTTGTCTCTGCCCATCAGAGACCCTCAGCATGGCCTGTGATTGAGGTCGGTTTTAAGGTCATCATCCTTCATCTTCCCTGTGCTGTGTGTTTATGTCCACCTAACCACTGTAGGTCACTATGTGTCAGCTACCTTTTCTGTCTTTGTTTACGTCCAGTTATAAAAGATGTGGATTTTTTAGGCTTCCTTCGGTCACAGTGTGGTTAGTCACAGCTAACCAAGCTCAGCCTCATAAGTCTTCTTCTTTACGCACACCTGGACGTTAAACTTTATGGAAACACCTGCCGTGAGATGATGAGGGCACACACTCGTCATTTTACTGCAGCTGAAAGAATCTGGATGTTTTTATCCGTCAGTAGAACGAGCCTGTTGTTTGTTGCAGACTCGAGCATGATGGTAGACATGATGAAGGGAAACCTGATCAACGTCCTGCCCATGATTGTGATTGGTGGATGGATCAACTGGGCTTTCTCTGGATTCGTCATTAGTGAGTTCGTCCACATCCTGATGTATGACACACACGCACACTTTAGGAATGATCTGTGAGCGCTGTTAGCTACCTGACACGTATGTGCATCACTACAATCACGTCTGTAAACAAAGCGGAGCGCAGCAGGTCCGACTCGTCTCACTGGTTCCCGATGTTTTTTCACAGCTAAGGTGCCGTTCCCGTTAACGCTGAGGTTCAAGCCAATGTTGCAGAGAGGGATCGACCTGCTGTCGCTCGACGCCTCCTGGTAAAAACTCAACCTGAACACTGAAACACACGAGCTGCTCAGCAGACCGTGAATGCAGCACAGCAGAGGTCAGAGTGCAAACATTTACCGAGTGGTTACGATGAGATTGTCTTTGTTAGCGCCTCATTTTTCAGGGCCGCTGCAATCCGCAGCGTACGTGTATTATAAACAGTTCAGTTCATTTTTATTCAGGTTCAGACGCATCAAACAGGACATACATCTGTCTTTTATTTACAGTCTGTTGCTTTGGCTCTGATGTGTAAATGAGTATGATTAAAGTTTATTTGTGACTTAAATGATTTCATGAAGGAATATTTTATTTAAAATCATGTGATTTGATGTTGCAGGGTGAGCTCGGCGTCCTGGTACTTCCTGAACGTGTTCGGGCTGAGGAGCATGTACAGCCTGATTCTGGGTCAAGATAACGGTGAGGTTTCACTCTCTCGTAAAGCTCAGCTCTGTTTCCTTTCACGGACTAATGCCGGCGTTCCCTCTCAGCTGCTGACCAGTCCCGGATCATGCAGGACCAGATGACGGGCGCTGCCATGGCGATGCCCCCTGACCCCAACAAAGCCTTTAAGGTGACATTTACACATTTGCACAAAAATGCTGCTTTGAGCTTCAGACACATTAATTGTCTGTTTCCTCTCCAAAGTGAAGCAGAAATTATGAAAGAATAACTTTTTAGCGTTTGTTCGTGATCACACTAAACTCATACTCGCAGGTTTGTGTGGGGGCAAAGCCTTCATCCTCTCAGAAACCAGTAACTCCCATTTAAAGTGAACCCCGAGGATCAGTTTCCCACACGCGAGCCGCTTTCTCACATTTTTACACTCCGTTTTAGAATCTGCCCTGCAGAAGCTGCGGTTTTCTCACCTGTCTGTGGCTCAGGAGGTGGAGTGGGTGACCCCCCCCCAACCGGGTCCCTCTGCAAAATACTGAAGCTTACATTGCCCCCTGAGGCATCCGCTGTGGGGTGAGGGGCGCACGAGTTTCTGGGAGGCTTAGAACGTAAACTGCACCGTTGGAAATAGTTTATTTTGATGCTGGTTTTTTGCGAATTGTGCACAATAATATTTATTATCGTTTTTCCTGCAGTTTATAACAATTAGTGCATCTCAAAAATGAAACTACGAAGAGACTCAAAATAAATTTCCTGTGCGTTGAAACTATTTTGTGCAACTTTTTTGCATTTACGGTTTTGAGGGATAAACCTCTGAAATTTCTGTAACTGGAAATGTGTAAAAAAAAACGAAAACGATTTTCAATCTTTTTGCAATTTATGTAGTTACTATGGACTTAATGCATACATGTTATTAAAATTTGGGATATAACGGTTGTATTGATGTGTATAAACTTGAAGTGCTCCAAAAATGTCACTACAGCATGTAAAAATATAAAGATAAGCTCTGTTGAGACAAAATGATTGTGACTGTCGAGTGAAATGCTGCGACTTTTGTCCCTGTTGTTGTTTCAGAGCGAGTGGGAGGCACTGGAGATCGTGGAACATAAGTGGGCACTGGAGAACGTGGAGGAGGAGCTGATGTCCAAAGACCTAAACTTTGGAGGCTTCTTCAGCCAGGACATCAAGTCTGCCGCATTCTAGGACAGCGAGGACGCGCTGGAATCCCAGGGGGGTTCCTGAACCGCCTGCTCTCCCCTCAGTCTGTCCTGAAGGCTCTGGGACAGTTTTCACAACAGAGGATTTAAAAAGAGAGAATTGTTTTTATGGAGCTGCCTCTGAAATCGTCTCTTCACTCACTCTCAGCTTTTGTACATTTCCTGGAGTTTTCCAGCCAGGCTCCTGCTCTTCCGTGGCTTGTTAATTTGTTTGCTTATATTTGAGAAAAATCTAAAAGAAAAGATTTTATTTGTACTTGAGATTTTACTTTGAAATGCTGTTTGTGTCGTGGGTGTTTAAGTTACACATTTTCACATCTAAATTCAGTGATTCAAGTCCAAATTATACAGGAAGTAGTGACTTAGGACACAGATCAGAGGTTTAAAATCCTCCAAACTGGCAGGCTGAGCACCGGGCCGAGATCCGAAATGTTTCTCCGGAGCGACGCTGGAAACCGAAGGATTGTTTTAAAAAACGGCTGGGACATTTTCAACAGGACGAAGCGGGCGAAGGCTTCATGTTGTCGTTCTGCAGGATATTTTGGATGTACTTTTTACGCTGTGGTGTGAAGCATGGAGTGAGTGAAATAAAGGTGCCATCACAACTAACCACATTTCTCATCCTTTCGTCATTCAGCTCTTCGCACCCGAGTCTGCCGGCCTTTCTTTTTGTGCTTTTATCCGGTAAGCTGACTCTGTTCCAGTGGTGGGAACACATTCAGTGTGGCTCCACACACGAGTGGAGGAAGGTAAAAACATGTCAGTAAAACAAAGCCGGCAAAAAGAACTGCAATTCCCCAAATGTCCACTAGAGGCTCCAGCAGTGAGTCAGTCTCCATGTTAAAGGTTCACATGAAACAAACATGTTTACAGTTTTTGGTGTCTGGATGGTTTGAGATCAGTTTTAATTCAATTTTAATTTTTAGTTAAGCTCAAATTTAGGGCGTGGCCTATTTGAATGACAGGTGGCTGTACCTGAACGTCTGTGTCGTGTATATCTTTGTGTTGTTTTAATAATCTGACCAATCGTACGGCTGCCGTGCTGTTTACAGACCGTCCAAGAAGTCTGAGCTCCAGATGTGCTGAGTGAACTTTGGGGTTTTATGTGGTTGTTACGGAGCGCTGATGAGCAGGTGTCTGTGTGCCTCATGCTCCTGTGCAGCGTTTTAGCCCAGCTAGCCTTAGCTGATAACTTGGTTCTACTTCTCTTTTTCAGCTGTGGTCATTTTAAAAATGGATGCGTCTCCTGTACGAGGTGTAAACGTGTCCTCCCAGTCTCACGCATAATTACAGCTAAAATAACGAGACAGAAGCCAAGAGTACAAAGAAAACCGGATGTCTGGTAATAATCGTGGTTTTATTCATATCAAAAGATTGAAGTACAATAAAATATTCTCATCTGATATTTGACAGGGAAGACCAAAGAAAGAAATCACCCCAAGCCTCCCTGCTGCTCCACTCAGGAATGATCATATTAAACTTACATTACTTACAATACAAAAATACTGTACACAGCGCTGGTTTAAAAATCAGTGAGGAGCTCGCTCTGCGCCCGCCACTGCACGCACACACCCGTCCTGTGTTTTCAGCCTGAATCAAAGATTCGCGTATAAATACGAAAAATAAGCTTCAATGTCCCGCACCACCTGTAGTCATGTGACAGCTGCAATTATTCCATTAAAACAATAAATACCCAAAAGAAAACGACCAAAATATACAGAGAAAATTAAGTTTCTCATCCCTGACAGCTTTGTTCGATTCTCTGATTACCCACAATCCCCTTCAGCGAGCGACCGAGGCGTGCCTGTTTAGAAAGAAGAAATAAGGAAGTGAAACTATGCTTTATGGATTAGTATTTCATAGTTTTATCTGTCGTAGGTCGACGTTGAGCTGCAGTTCAGGATTTTTAAATGATGTCAGATCAACACGTTTTCACTTCAGGACGAATTGAAGAAACTCGGAGGGGAAAAAGAAACTTCAGTCCTTTTAGTTCAGAGGATGAAGTTTTTATAGAAACTGATCATTAAAAAAAATCACTGCATTAATGTCATAGTCAGTCTGATCATTGTTAGTTCTGTTAAATCAGATTAAGCAGGAACCTGCTGTGAAATCAATAACTTTAACTGGCCTGTTTTAGAGACTCGGATAAAAGCTGTCCGATATAATCAGTGCATCTCCAAATACTTTACAGCAACTACAAACGGTCATCGCAGAAGGTTTACCACATCAGAGCTGCTCACTAATTAAGGCTTTAACTGAAAATGTCACTGCTCTTATTTTCTAAAAGTGTCTTAGATGACAGATGACTTTTTAAAAACTTTTATTAATCATTTAATTTCTGCCACAAACATTTGCTACGAGAAACTGGATTTTCGAACTCGCTCAGCTTGAATAATTGTAAAAACTTTGAATATGGATAATGCAACAATGTGAACATGAACTCGTCTGCTCTCAGCGCGGGCTCTTCAGTCAGCTGACGTTCGTTTTCTGTCCCGGCCGTCGCGTGAGCGTCTGCGAGATTTACCCCAGATAAAAGAATAATGGTGGGCACGTTCGTCGGCGCCCATCGGCATGTAAAGAGGGGGAAAAAAAGTGAACTGGAACGACCTCGGTGCAGGTGAAAGTGTGCGGCGACCTCTGACCTCTGTTAGTAGTAAATCTCGCAGACGTTCGCATGACCGCAGAAATAAAACAGACGTGTGAAAGTGAAACTAATGCTGATGCTTTAAATCGGCCCTTGTTCTAACAACCACCAGGGGGCGACTTCTGTTTGTGTGGAAGGACAACGACCCTCGGTCGCCGCTCTCTGTGACCTCACCAAGCGCTGCCCCGATGAGTCGCAAGCCTCACTGAACACAACGTGAAGCTAGTTTTGTGACTTCTGAAACGCTCATCACTCATGATTATGAGGTTTCATAATGAGACTGTGTCCATCTTTTATATACAGTTTAAGGAAAAGCAACACAAAGTCAGCTGACTGCAGAGCTGCTGCTGATTGGCCAAAGAGATTTCTAAATCTGCGCTAATCTGGAGTTTGGTCTTCCCAACCTGGACGAGCATCAGACATCCAGAAAAATTCAAATGATTTTAATTAAACAGCTTTTCAAATGTTTGAATGTCAGATTACAAAAATCGAGTTAAGAGGAGATGAACTTATAAATGTGAACATTCAGAGCTTAAATGCCAGGGTTCGGTTCCTCCCTGAAGCAGGAAGCAGACTGCTTTTCTGTATTCAGGGTGTGAGTTTAAGCTCCGCCCTCTAGCAAACGTCACTTTCAGTCTTTGTGCACCAAACTACCTGAGTGTCGAGAGTTCACGGTGAAGGAGGAGGAGGAGAAAAGGAGCTGTGAGCTCCGCCTGCTGATGTGCTTTTTCCTGCTTTTGGTAACTTGGAATGAAGCGACGTCGTTAGAGGAAGTTCAAGTGTCGTCACCAAAAAAAATTAAAAAAATAAATAGACTGAGAATTCTAAAAAAATAAAGACAAAAACCAAAGAAAAGGCTGCTCTGATGGAGAAAACCAAATTACACAAATTCAACTCAATCATTCCGTTTCCATAGTGATGCTGGAGGCGGAGGCAGCGGCGCCCAGCCCTGCGTCATCCTCGTCGTCTTTGCAGGAAGCAGTGTCATTGGATGTCTGGCTGGAGGAGGCGGGGCTTGTGTTGGGGGCGGGCAGTGTGGGTTTTCTGATCTTGTCCTGTCGCTGGTAGAACAAAACGTAGGCAGCGTTGGTCTGTAGGAGGAGAGACGCAGAAAAATGTTACGTTGGGCTGATTAAAATAAAGACAACGCGCTGCTGCTGTTAGTCAGGTGACGTCGCACGCAGACCAGAATGAAAATCAGTACGACTGAACAGGTGTGTGCGAGAAAGAATACACGCTAATTTTGAGATGCAGTTTGTTGCTGATGCTTTAACCTGCTCCTTATGTATTCAGCACAAGCGACCGTGGCGATTTAGGCATTTCACCTCATACTACACATCTCAGGAAAGAGACTGACATCGTTAAACACGCAGCTGACCTGCTGTTACTGAGCGCCGTTCCATCGTCGCTTAAAGTCAAGGTGTCTATGTCCATCTTTTTATACAGTCTATCGTGCTTCTCCCTTTGGAGCTGAAACGCAGCAGAGGGCTGAAGTATGGAAACGTTAACTCCTCAAACACGCCCCATATCAAGTTTACTGTACTTGTGGGGACCAACAACCCTTATGGAGACCAAAATCCTGGTCCCCACAAGTTTGAAGACATTTTTGAGACTCAAAATGTGGTTTTAGTGTCAGGGTTACAGTTAGGTTATGGTTAGGTTTAAGGGAAGTGGCTAGTGAAAGCATTGTGTGTGTGGTGGTGGCAGGGGGTACCGACCACGATCTGGTCCTCGGTGGCGTAGGTCACTTTACTGTCGTCAAAGTAATACCACTGACCGTTGTCCTTGTTCTTCGCATAGGTGGTG
This sequence comes from Etia nguti, assembly GCA_015106755.1. Lineage (NCBI taxonomy): Eukaryota > Metazoa > Chordata > Actinopteri > Cichliformes > Cichlidae > Etia > Etia nguti. The sequence goes on along the minus strand of VUQG01022065.1, from coordinate 316 downwards.
TCTGCAGAAACACGTGATGGTCAAAGTCAATGTAGTCATATGACAAACAAATCACTGACCACAACATGAACGACAAACTTACAATGTCCATCTCTGAGTCCTCCATAGTGATTGGACACGGCAATGAGGTCATAGCGGCTTGGAGGCTCCTCACTGGAGAGTGTCTTCCTCAGGAGGAAGCCGGAAAAATCGAGGTCTCTGTAACATGAACACATGTCACTATTCAACGTGCGACTCCTATCAGAGAGTGTGTGTGTGTGTGTTTGTGTGTGTTTGTGTGAGTAACAGAGCATCAGTAACATCCCCTCCCTGTCTG
>VUQG01022064.1:0-29522 GCA_015106755.1 Etia nguti | reverse complement strand
GAAACATTTCGTCACTCATCCAAGTGACTTCTTCAGTCTCAGCTGACTGCAGGTTTCCCCAATCTTATAAACAGTACATTTGCATAACGACTGAAACCAGCCCACTGAAGGAACAATGGGCTGGGAGGTCAGTTCCTTAATCTTAATTATGCAAATTCTCATGACCATTGATCAACAACCACTGACCAAAACCTACTGATCAAAGACCACTGATCAATGGCCATGAGTACCATTCACAGAGAGTTGGGGAATGGCTGCAATCACAGCATTGTAAGATGGCGAAAGATGTACCCTTAGGCCCCCTCCTCGATTCAGAGATGGTCTTTCCCTTTTCACGTAAATGGCCTCCTTCACTCCGCGCTCAAACCAGCGTTCCTCCCTGTCCAGGATGTGTACATCCTCATCATTGAAAGAGTGTCCACTGGCCTGTAGGTGTAAAGGTAAACGTTTCTCCCACAAAACGCTACGTCCAGATGAACAGAATCAACTTTTGGAGGTTAAAGCATACTTCTTCATAGTTGTGGCTCTTCCCTTGAATCTCAAGTCATCCTTTTCACAGTTTTGTCCCTCTTTTGTCTTCGTGTAAAAGCATCTCTGTGTGCTCTTTGTGTTGTTATCTGTCGACGCTTTGTCATTTCCTTAAATCACTCCTGGATATTCCAACAATGGCATCACTGTATGTCCTTTCATGTGCCACGATCACTAGATGTCTGTCTCTGTGTGTTTTGTTTTTGCGTGTGATTGTGTGTGTGTGTGTGTGAATGTGTTTGTTCATGGTTCAATAAAAAAAAAAGTCCCATTGTGTTACAACAGCACGTCTCGTTCTGTCATGCTTCAGGGGAGAAGGCAAGACGGGGCGAATCAGGGGTGATATGTCCATAGGCAGTTGGGAGTGCTTAACTGAAAATACATATGGTATTAAAAGGAATTGGAAGCAAGCGGGGCATGTTGCTTCGATTAACATGCTAGTGTAAGGCTGAAATTAGCAGATGCAGAAAAAAAAATGATGCACTGCATGTTGCAGGGAGTCTCTGTGAAATGTATTTCCCTCCCCCCCCAAAAATGTACTGTGTGATTTTGATTCAGGTGCAGAGAACAGGCAATCTGTTTAGACCGAGAGCTGTTTTCATTGTGAGGTCATAAGAGAAATGGCCATTGTGTTAAAGGGCTGCAGTGGAGTATGCTCGCCTGCTGCAGTATGTTGCCGAAGCAGCATGTAGCCGCAGTATTATCTGTGTATGTGTGCCTTCCAGGGAGGGAGAGCGAGGGGTGGGGGTGCAGATGTAGATGGACAGAGTGAGCTAAAGAAGAAGATAGCGTGGATAAAGGAAGGAGGGCGGGTTGTGGGGAGGGGGAACAAAATGAGGGAATGCATGACAGAAAGCAGACAAAGACATTAGGGTAGAGGGCAAGAGGGAGATACAGCCAGTGGAAAAGAAAGGCAGACAGTGAGGGAGAGAAAAGTATGAAGAGGAAGACATGAGTCCGCTCTGTTGCAGAGGAAGGTTTCACACCCATTTTAGAATGCAGTTACTGCTCTCCAGCTTTTGTCCTAAGCACCTCCGTACTGTACCTGACGTCTAGATTCAAGGTGTCTTTCCTCCTTGCCTGTGGTGTATCTCTAACAGTTTCTGGCATGCAAACAAGCCAACACTGCTTGAACTTATTAAGGAGAAGATAGAAAGTGAAATCCGTAAAGCATAGATAATAAAGTCAAATAGCATCTCAGCACGAGACAATCATTTGAGCCCTCGCACTTGGATACAGTGTGGCGCCGGGCTTTGCCTGCCTGCTTGTCTGTTCTGGTGAACAGAGACTTTGGGAAACCAGCACTCAGCTCCACCACATGGTGAACACAGGCCACCACAACCCATCTTTATCTCAGCGCCTCACAGTAACTCCTGCACCTTATTCTGTGCTAGTTTTGTGTTATACATTAATATGTTTTAAAGTAAATAAAAGGACCTTTTCAAATGTTTTCAAAAGGCTTTTGTGGGTCACCACAAAGGTTTTAATCGGAAGACGCTACGGTACCACACTTAACAAAACATTTTTTCAACCCGTCTTTATTGGTACAGTGTTTGACTTGATATGCAAAGTAGCAGTTACAGAAGGAGTGCCAGGATATGACGCATAGCCCTGAGGTGTTGCCAAAGTTAAAAGCTATTGTTCTATTCAGTTAAAATTATTCTTAACTGAGTGGAGAATCACTTCCACTTGCCATAGAATGAAAAAGGAGTCTGTATATATTCCTATATTCCTATATTACACAGAACAGCTGGTCGTGACTCATCACAAACCATATCAATATAAGACAAATGTAAGACCCGTGTAATCTCGAGTTGAGATGTGGACCATGGCGTAGAAACTGCTGTGAGCAGAACCTTCTCTCAAACTGAACCCCTTTATGCATTCGGAGGCATGCAGCACATTGTGGCTTCACGCCAGCCTTGCAGTTTGCCAATAACATTGATTGATTGGACTTGTGTGGGGATTTTAGTCATGTCTTTTTGTTAGGCCAGCAGAAGAGAAACACACACCGATTAAGTGCCAGTTACTGTACAGTTATTCACCACAGATGGTTGAAGGTTCTGCTGAGTTGAGTGTTTAAGTTGCTCGTTATCAATGTTTCGGTCTTAAGACCCATTTAATACTCTCTCCTTCTCTTTGGCTCCATTTTAGCTTCCTGGGAATTTTGAAACATTAGTTTAATCTGCGGACCAATTTTTACATACTTGTGTGAGGCCACATGTTTTATTATTTGTGTTTGCGCCAACTTTGGCTTTCTGACAAAATGCACAACAGTGTGCAGCGTATGAGCAACTGTGCACTTCCTGGTGGTTTGGAATATCATGTATCCTTTAAACAGTCTCTGTGACAATTGCTGTCTTTTTGAGCATGATGCTTTCCGCCTTATGCCTAACCCCAAGTGCCAGGGACCATTTGTTGTCCATGTGGTCTGACCTCTACCCTGTAATCAGTTTGGCATGGTGAAACCTGCTGGCATACTGCCGAACAGTGTTGTATATCATCTGCTGTTTTCTATAGGGCCAGCATGAAGGAGCAACACTAGTCAAAGTTTGCTCAGCTCCACGTGGCTTCAGATTAAGGCCTCCCATTATCCTACAGGCTGCTGTGTTGTGATAAGCGCTTGTGAGACAGCCATTTGTGTCTGCAGGCTGCAGGTCACATCCTTGGGGGGTGCTGTGCGCAGCTCCGCTGAGAGAGTGTGTGAGCGTCCAGGAATGTGTTGATGGAAATCACAGCTGAACGTACGATTCCTCCAACCTCAACAGTCCTGCTGAGGCCCACCAGCAACAATTTCGCGCATGCATGCACGCACGCACGCACGCACAATGCCCCTCAGCCCCTCCCCCTTCCTCAACCCCACACACGTATAAACGTGTGTAAATGTTTTGCGTGTTTTCGTTCCTCATTTTGAAATCAAATACTTGCAGTCCTGCTGTAAAAAGCTGTTTGGCGATTTCAAAAACTCTTAGTAACTTAAAGAACTGAGCAGGCAAATGAGAACTCGAGCATCTCTGCAGCCCCGCGTTAAGCTTAATTTACAAGTTGTTGCATTGTTAAAGGCTCAAGAACTCAACCAATCACACCCCAGTCATCCTGCATCTGACCTTAAGTCAGTGCAGAAAGCTAAATTTACTCTGTCACATTTGCTGTTGCACGTAATTCACCTGCAGAAAATGTGCTAATATATAAATTATAGATATGTTGTGATTACATGAGAAAGCTCCTGATTGTTTTTTATTTGACCTTAGCTAAAACGGACAACAAGACAAATACGGAAAATAAACCGATAGCCCTTATTCACATTCACCGTTAAAGCTTATTGAAGATACAAAACATTGATCAAAGCGTATCAAAGGCAAAGGTTTACGATACGTTTAGTGAGCCATTCCTTGGAACCGAAGGCCAAAATTTTCCAGAACTGTAAAACAACTTTATATGTTACAGAAGACATGATTAACACAAAGCAATAAACATGAAACCAAAAAAAAAAAAGCTTTTTCTGTTTTCTTCCAGTAAGTTAATATGTGTTCTACGTAAATGAATCATTACAGTAAGTACCTCTTTGCACTGGATAAACAACAACTTCCTTCACTCCTTCCACGTCTTTCGATGGTCAGCTGAGTAAAAGCAAAACTTACTCAATCCTACTACGCAAGCGAAAAGATAAACTCATCTCTAGTGACGCTAAAGGATGTTAGTTGTGGCCTCGGATGAATGTGGAGTATCTGTAAGCCAGTCAATTGTATTGATTGCTGTGGGTAAAGCTACAGCCATGTCTGCAGGAAACGGGCCTTCGCATCTGCCAAGCTCTCTGTATTTACAGGCCACTGGAGAACAGCTTGTCAGGTTCTGTGGATCAAGCTGCTCGGCTATTAGTCATACCCACTTTTTAAAACTATCCAGGAGTCCGGGGGTCTGGACAGGCGTGTCTCTGAGGTGGCCATCTGATTGCGCCAGAATCTCCACAAAATCAAGATCAGGTCCAGGGCTCTGTACAGCATATAGCGGCAAACACACTGCCTTATAGAAGACTGCTGTGGTTTTAAAACGCTGCTGAATGTTTGATTTCTTCGATGAACACAAACGGAAGGAAATGATCCTGATCTTGACCACTTGGAAGTAAAACGGCAAACTTTCTGAAGTCGTGCTTGCCATTGTCTATAGTTTTGCGTGCAGCAGCCTGCAGGCAAATTTACAAAAGCCGTTAATCCAGACATATAAAGAAAATCGGGATCTGTATTTCCTCTCTTTCACGTGTTAAGAAACCTGTTTTATCAAATGAAACCAGATTGTTTGTTTTGCTGCCTGATATTACGACTTGACTTATGACAGCTCGAGTGAGTCACTTGTTTTGTTATTGCACTCACAGAATCATCATTTCATCTACGCTGCGGTTTGTTTTTGTTTATTGTTAAAGACTTTTTGTATTAGTGGACAGCATCTGGCGCGGTGAGAAGTTCCAGACTAAGCGGAAGCGTTTACGTCGTGAGCAGATGAACACTCGCTACATCATAAGCACGCGTCACCTAGTGATCAGAACACAACTCATGTTATGAATGGATGAGTGCATACGTACAGCAGTGGAGGACTCGAAGACTGCTCCCAGTAACATCCAGTGAAAGCAGAAATCAAAGGGAAATAATAATTTATCATGAGTATCAAGAAAATTCTTGGAAACGTTGCCACCTTCTGCACAACATGCATACCTGAGCCCAACCACAGCAACCACTGTGAGGCACATCTGTAAATGCTGCCTCAGATCTTAGAGTATATGGATTTTAACCAATGTTTGGGGGCTTTTCCTTCAACTCTAACAACCTGAAGTTAATCTGACAGAAGACAAGTTACGTTTCGCTCCTAAAACATAAATCAGCTCCCTAATCTGTCAGTAATTCATCGCTTTTTGACAGGGACTCTGAGTTATTGGCTTTCATATGTACTACGTGCTAATGTCATGGAGAAGAAGCAGCTGTTGGATCCTATCATCAGAATCTATGAAAAATGAGCAAAATGTGTTAAAGAAAACACTTTCTAAAAGTCCCTCAATGGATTATTATATTTTGCTTGATCTGTCACTTCACTTTAATCCCCTCTGATCCAGGACGATAAGTGGACGTCCTCACTCAGATCTTTGAAAAAACAACTAAGTTATTAAAAATCAAAACACATCAGACTTCTGAGACTGTCCGGTAATCTCACTGTGTTATGCGGGACAGTTAAGCCGTTAGTGTGAATGAGGGAGGATATTGCTATGTGTGAGGAAGGAAGCAGCTGTTACACTTGAAAAGCTGAGTGATGTGAGCAGGTGACACAAGGTTTTCGCTGTGTGCAGGGCTTTGTTAACTCTTCCAGTACCCTGGGACCGAACCTATCTGAGCCTTAATTTGATAGCATAATAAAAGAATCTCTTTCAGCCCTCCTCAGCTGTGCTGGTGGTCTTTTTTTCCCCCCGATGGCGACCCCAACTGTGCAGGGTGACTGGGCGCCGTCTTCTTCTGTCTTGACAAATCACTAAGAAGCACCTCGGAGGAGAAGTGATTGTCTGAAAATGATGAATTTCATCATAAGGGCCTGGATGTGCCGACAGAGTAATGACGTTAAGTTGCCTGAGTCCGCAGCGCAGATGTGTTCATTCGCATTAAAACAAAGTCCCTTCTCCTACTCTTACCTGGCATTTTTCAGAACGGGGTCAGACTAATTCAGGGGTGTCTTCTGTTCTTCTGTACTCTTTGAGCACAAGAGGAACATATATTTACCATTCCATTGCTTAAAGCTCAGAGTAACAGTACTATAGTTTAGTTGCCACAGCTGTCTTTCATCCTAAACCTCCCATTACTCCATCATGCTGCTTCCTTTTGTTGGACACTTGGCAACTGTGTTCAACGTGTTTGTGTGTTGGGGTGAGTAAGTTCTTTTCCCGGGGACTCTGTATGAGTAGTGGGTACGGCAATGGTGTCATCAGCGTTGAAGCCATTTCCTCCTAAGTGTGTAGGTGTAAATGCCTCTCTTTAGTCAATGACACACTCCCAGTGAACTCATCTTTTAGTATACAGAGGGAAGCCTAAAACAAAACACACTTGCTCCGTTGCCTGTTTTCAGGACATACAGCAGGTGTGGTTGGTGTTTGTGTGTGTGCGTGTGCGTTTATGACCGAAGGAGGGCTGCTGTGTGCTTTCAGGCTTTCGGGGAATAACCGAGGGAAAACCTTTAGTCCTAGCAGCTGGCCACTACTGTAGCTGTGAGTACGAGACCCAAATATGGAGCTGTGGTATATGTCTTCTATATCTGGTACAAGGTCGCAAAGACAGTCCTAACTTGGAAATGAGGGCCAGCTGTTGAAGGTGAAGGCAAAGGAGCATATGGATACCTCACACTGTGTCCTTTTAAAGTTATAAAAATATATCTAAATTATCACCTAATGTATTTTTTATAGTTGACATCAAATTGATCACCTGAAATTGTTGCTCCAAAGTGACCACCCCCAGCTTTTATGACCTTATAATAAATAATAGATAGAATTTTCATTTGTGGTACACGTTTAAGTATATCGATTTGATCGGTGATTATTTTTCATTTAGCGCCTTTCAATCTGCTACTGAAAACTTTATAAACAGTTCATAGTGAAATCAGTCTCGCTTCATTAAAGATCATTTCATTTGTCTGTTCTCACATGTTACCTTCGAGTTGTAAAACTGCTTTTTTTTCCAACTTAGTTATCGGAGGTGCTGCCTGTCGGGTCTAAATAAAAGATGTCACCAGAATGAGTGACTCTAAAGTGGATATACAGTGTGCCCTAAAGCCCTGTGGTGTTTTCTTGTTTGTTTGTTTTTCTTTTTACCACAGTTTTTTTTTTTTCGATTTGAATCTTTGTCCACCGAGTCCTCGCCGCAGTAAATTCACAGTGACACTGAAAGCTTTCTGAAGAGTTAGCCCGTTGCTCTTCCTCACCTTTTGATGCTCATTTGTGACCACTGTAGCCATGGCTACAGGCTGGAAAACTCAAGGATGTGGTAAACAACAGCTTCTCAGGTCAGAGTGGAAAAAGTGAAAGCCACTGGCATCCCCCCACTTGGATTGTGAAAGTGCCTTGAACGCCACCCTGACTCTGATCTGAGCTGCCCATGAGAGAATACCTCTGTCCTTAACCGCGCCGCGGAAAACCCCTCATGCTGCCCTGTTGCCAGCTGCACACATACTGGTGCCCGCCAGTGACCATAACAGCGCCCGTTTGTACACGCGCACCATACCCTGTCTTTCCTAAGAGCTCTTCGCTGCCTCGCAGTGCGTGAGCAGCTGTTGTGCAATCACATACTAGGTTGCGCTTTGATTTGACTTCAGCGCTGAGATGATTGAGGCAGGCAAGACCAGGCAAATCAGCTATGTGACTGAAAAATGGTAATAGGAGACAAGAATATAAAAGAAGACACACTGGTTGTGGCAGTGGCAGTCTTGCTGAGAGTGGGTGGTAGATTAATGTTCCTGGCAGGCTCCATTTTGTTCATTTCTAAACATTCCCGTTTCGTACTGAAGGAGTTTGAATTGTGGATAAATTTCCATTGAAAAAAAGCTTTAAGTGCATCGCCATTCATAATGGGCTCTTTCGTGCATCTTACCTACAGTAAATAGTAATTTAATTCCTCTTTGGACCTTTGACATGAAATCTCTTGCTTATTTTATACTTTGTGCAAAATGCTGGAAGGCACAGATGCTTGATATTGCCACTGACTGGGTGTGGCCATATTGTATGTGTGGAAGTAGCATGCTTGGATTTTGTTGGTTTTGGCAAGCTGAAATATTTTCCACCTAATGATCCTGTCAACAAGCCCTCTTTTCTCGTTCTCTCCTCTCATCTTCTCTTCACTACTTCAGTATCCATCGCTCTTTGTCCTTCTCATGTGTCTCTTGTTTTCTTTCATTGCTCCTACATTTGTCTGGGCTTGAGCTCCTGTCAAAATATGTTGCGGCTCTAAAGCAGAGCGTGAAAACACGTATTGTATGGTATTTTTTTTTTTTTTTATGATTTAAATAGACACTTTTTTATTTTTAATTGCTATCTTTTATAAATATCTGTTCAAGCAGCAGATCTTCATTGTAGCATTTGTAAGGTCCAGACATTTATCTTACTTTCTAGGCTCATTTGTCTCCGGTTGCACCTTCTATAAAAGTGTAATACTGCTATTCAGTACAGCCCACAATAGAAATAGCTAAACTCTGCAAATAATTTTTTTTTCTTCTCCTCATTCATTTTGTTAAACCTCACTGGACATTCTCTGTTGCCACATCAGACACAGCTGTCAACAGCTTTATATTGAACCAAAGCCACACTTCCCAGTTTGGTCCTTTGTACCTCTCCTTATCTGTTTATCTTATTTATCCGTTCTCTTTGGATGGGATCGTCTTTGCAGAATAGCAGAAAGGAACAAAATGCAGTGCACACATGTGTAGCAAGAATGCTCACAAAATGAACAGGTCTCGAGTATTGAGATAAAAGATCTTGGTTCCAGCTGTAACAGGAGACATGTCAGGCATTCCCTGCCAAGAGTTGGGAGGTGAGGGGAGTGGGGGGCACTCAGCACTTTTTTTTTTCTTCTGGTACATAAAACTGAGTTGTGGAAAAGCCTGTCTGGGTGGCAGAGCTATTGCAGATACCACCCTCTTTACGTGTCTGCTGAAGGGTCTGTACATTTACATTTATCACTCTCTCTTTTGATATTTGTGGTCTGGCTCAAAGGTTTCCTCCCTCTTTGGATTGTGATGAAGATTTAAATTATTTGGATTTATATTTAAGTTGTCACCTTTGCAATGATAACACGCTCGTCCGTTGTAATGGTTGTTAAGCTGTAGAAAATTAAAGGTTTTTGCACCTTCACACTCCTTTATCTGCGTTGCTTTACTGCAGAAATGTCAGAGATGAATGTCCGCACCTGTTCTTGCTCAATGACATATTTCCAAATAGGCTACATAATTTATAATGTTTATCTTGATAACACTGTTTTTAAGAGTGAAAACAAGAAATTCACAACCAAGTCCAGATGGATCTCGTCCACCGATGGTTGAATAACTGCCTTGTCTTTTTCCCAGCGCAGAATCTGATTCTGTCTCGCATTTTTAGAGGCCTTGCTGTTCATCTACAGTGCTGAGGTGAGAAAGATTAGGCTAAGCTAAAGTAAATTATCAGCATTCGTCATAAATTATGGGGACGTGTGTGTAACTTCACCGCGGGCCTATTGAAAATGTATTTCGTTACACAATTTAGTGTTTTGGGGCTGGGTTGTGAGGTGCAGCGCAGGGCTAGGATTCAGTATGAGCACATTTGTGCTTGCTGCATATGCACAGGGTGCCTCAAGAGGACAAAACTGTGCAAAAGGGACCTCTCTTTTCATTTTTACGATTTTCCTAGAATCCTTTGGAGAGCGTGGAAAGACAGGCATGTTTATGAAGGTTTCCAGATGGTCCGCCTTGCACCCCCAGCTTTTCTTTTCAGTTCTTGAGCCATGAAGGATTAATCAAAGTCAGTGGCAAGGGCTGATGGCTAAACACTGTGGCTCTCACTAACCCAGAGGAAACCTCTGTTCAACTTAGTTCAAGTCAAATTCAGCCCCTGGGCTACAGTACTGAGGAAAGTTGAAACCCAAGGTTAAAAACCAAGCACGCTTAACGAAACCTTGGCTACACGAGTGCAGATAAACAAACTCTGCCCCCAGTTCTGTTTAGCGGAGCAGCTGATGTCCTCCTCAGGTTAAAGGAATTTGTAGTTGCGTCCAGCAAGGAGTCAGCCTTAATGAATACACCTGAACTCTGGTCCCCTTTGAGAGGCGGGGAGGGGGATTGTGTGGCGTGACTGGAGACAGACAACACCATATGGCACGAAAGGCAAGAAAATGCAGCAGAATAAACTGATGAACTTTGAGTCATTTGGACTTTGGTATTTATGGATTCTTTGTAGAGATTTATTATCCGAGTTCTCTTTTTTCTGTTTTTAGTCAAATGCATTTCAGCGATTCAGTGCGTTATCCCTGTAACACAAGAAGACTAAAAAGGATTTCTGATTGCTCTGATCAGACTAAGTTTTTGCCTTTTTAGAAACCATTTTTACCTTCATCACTACAGCCCCACCTTCTCCTGACAGATGCAGATGAAAGCGCGTCTCTGAAAAAGAGGATGACAGCTCGAAACAAGAAAAGCCAAAAAAAATAATAAAATCACAAAATCTGAGTTATAACAAAACTGTTCATTTCTGAATAAGACAACTCTATTTTTGTTAATAGTGCTTCCCGCTGTTGTGCTTCTGTTAATTATCACTTCAGACACTGGAGAAAACAACCCTTCAGTTGACGGGAATAACTGGAGCTTGTGGAACAGAGGGGCTTTTTATTTTTTTTTGTTAGTAGTTAATGAAACAGATTGCTTGAGTAACACCGTGCCTCTCTATAAAAAAAAAAATATATATATATATATATATATATATAATATATATATATATTACTGATGTCAATTTTCTTTAATAAGCACATGCAAAAGCACTAGCACTCTAACCCAGCTGAACAGCTGCGCTGCATGGCAGTGATGAACACATACAGCCTTCGTGACACATGTTATTATTCCAACTGTCAACAAAAATTGCTGTGGTTTGTTCACCGCAGCCGCGCTCGATGATTAGAGGTGAGTCCACCTCAGATCATCCTTTGTCATTCAGTGCTGTTCGCACACCATAAAACTGTAACCTGAACCTGTGTAATTATTTTATCACTGAATATGTGCAATATTGTGAGGATCATTTTTAGTCCACACAAACAGAACGCTCTTCAGAGGTCAGACAGATGAATGATGCAAAACTGATGTGATTTATTGCAACTAAACAATGAAACCCTCAGAAAAAAAAAAAGGAGGAGATTAAAAAAAAGCCAGTGAGGATTATGAAGCATTTCAGTCCTTTTAGACACAGACTGAGATGACACGTATGGAGTACAGGATGACTGTACTCTATACGTCTTATCTCAGTCTGATCTCAGGATGACTGTACTGCAGACAGTAATTAAGTCTGTTATGAGTCCATAAACATAAAGATCAAGCATTGAATTCTTACTTTATAGTTGGTGGTCTGACCAGTTATCCCATCCATTCCTCTTTTCTGCTTATCCAGTTCTGGGTCACGGTGGGTTTGGAGCCTATCCCAGCTGTCACAGGGGGAGAGGTGGGGTACAGACAGCCATTCACATTCAGATTCACACCAGCAGCCATTTTACAATAACCAATTAACGTCTTGATGCATGCTTGATTGGAATCACCAATTAACCTAACCGCGTGCATGTCTTTGGATTGTTTGAGCAAGCCAGAGTATGTGGAGAGAAACCATGCGAGCACAGGGAGAACATGGAAACTCAGATTCAAACCAGGACCACTGCTCCACTGTGCCAGCCCCAACTGACTCAGGAAAAAAAAGACTTTTCTGTGTGATATTGTTAAGTAGTAAAAGAAAAAGATTATCTTCTCATATCAAAGGAAACCATTTGGAGCATTTGCAGTTGTATTGCAGTTATTTGAAGAATAACTGAGCCTGTTACCATACCAGTCATCTCCTCTCATTTACAAACAAAATGTATTCCTAAAAAGTAAAAAATTTACTTTGTACTTATACTAACTATATTTCAGTAGTACAGCGATTTCAAACACTTTTTTTTCTTTAATCTGCATCACACACCCTTAAATGAGATGTTCTCTGTTGTTTAAATGTGTATCTCTAACCAAGTCAATAAATTGTTAGGTCTTGTCATGAGTTTTAATCTCATGTAAACATGTGGTGCAGCCTGAGTAAACACTCTATTGGCTGCACTAGATCTTAGAAAGAAAACATTGCTCTTGTTTCATCTCTGGATCCGAGTCTGCATGTACCATTTCCTTGTATGGGTTTCCCATTAAGTCAGATAACCATCACCTGCAATATTTTTGTGGTAGTTCTTTCATTTTTTCCCCCTCATTTTATTTTCCCTGCTGCACTTGATGTACGTCCTTCCTGAAATTGTGGCGTTGGCGTGACGTGACCCGAGCCTTTTCTTGTAAACATATCGAGGTGGAGCAGACAACGAGACTGCTTCAAAGGGTGCGCGCATGTGTGTGTGTGACTGGGCTTCTTTAAGTTTCTTGAAGATGTTTCACCTCTCATCTGAGAAGCTTCTAGGCTAAATATTGGAGAGTCCCAGGTATTTAAGCCCTAGTGGGTGTTGTCCCTTAAGGGGGTCGTTGACCCACTATTGATCATGTTCCTCATCACATGAGCCAAGGTGTGAAAAAGGGAGTGGGTCATTATCAACAGAGGTTTCGGGTGAAACCATGGTGAGACCTTGCCTCACCCTGACCTACTGAGATCAACTGACACAAGATGTGAGTGGGCGTTAAAAAATGGATTGTAAGTGGCAGACGGTGTTGTAAACCACCCCCTCTGTGAAATGCCATGTTCAAAGATGGATTTTCACAGTGGACAGAGATGGCTTCTTTCACTTCTCTTTCAAACAGTCTGTCTTCTCTGTCCAAAATGTGAACATTGGCATCCTCGAAAGAGTGACCTTTGTCCTTTAGATGCAGGTGTACAGCTGAGTCTTGTCCCATCGAGGTGGCTCTTCTATGTTGTGCCATGCATTTGTGACGTGGCTGTTTGGCCTCTCCAATGTAGAGTTATGAGCATTTCTCACTGCACTTCACAGCATATTCTATGTTGTTTAGTTTGTTTTGGGGAGTTTTGTCCTTGGGATGAACCAGTTTTTGTCTGAGCTATGGCTGGTTGTTTCTCTGATAAACCTGCTACATAAGGGATGCCAATGTTGTTCTGTTTCTCCCTATTGGTGTCTGACCTTCTTTACTGTGCATCTCTGCTAATTTGATGAAAGCCCAGTTGGGATAACTACATGTTTTGAGAGCTTTCTTTACATGTGTGTGTTCCTTTTCTTGATTACTCCAAGTTTTTGTTCCAGAAGGTGGTGGGAGTCAAAGAGTAGGTACTGGTCCGTGTGTGGGGGCTTCCGGTAAACTTTAATGTTGAGGTTTCCATTCTCCTCAATGTGCACAGCACAGTCCAGAAATGGCAAACTGTTATCCTTTGTATCTTCCCTGGTGAACTTTATGTTTCTATCCACTGAGTTGATGGGAAAAATTAAGGATTCTACTTCTTGGGTTTTGATTTTGAGCCAGGTGTCATCCATGTATATGTACCAGTGGCTAGGTGCTGTCCCTTTGAAAAAGCCAAGAGCTTTACTTTCCACTTCCTCCATGTAAAGGTTGGCTACAATTGGTGACACTGGGGAGCCCATAGCACATTCATGTTTTTGTCTGTAGAAACCCTCTTTGTAGTTCAAATATGTGGTGGTAAAGCAGAGGTCTCTATCTTCTAAGTGAAGAGGGAGACCACATCAAAGGACACTATGGTTTCATCTGGATCCAGTGTACGTTTCTGAACCTTGTTGGTGAAGTCGAGGAGTTTTTGATGTGATGGGGGGTGTTCCCCACAAGGGGAGATAGGATGGTGGCGAGGTGCTTGGAAATGTTGTAGGTGGCTAAGTGGGACTCCAGGGTATAACAGGGTATAGCATCCCCTGGATACAGACAGTGGTATGTAGAGCAGTCAATGGCTTTATTCTTTTTTCAAGTTGTTGTAGGGAACTGATGACTTTCTTTTTGTAGTTACTTGTGGGGTATCGTCTTAAGGCCTCATTGCTGTTGTTGTCACTCCTTGGCTAATGTGATGAGACACATGATCAATAGTGGGTCAACAACCCTCTAAGGGACAACACCCACTAGGGCTTAAATACCCGGGACTCTCCACCATTTGGTCTTAAAACTGAAGAAGCTTCTCGGATGAGAGTGAAGCGTCTTTAAGAAACTTAAAGAAGTTCAGTCATTTTTTTTCCAAGCTCCTTAGATTACCATGACCTGGATGACCGAGAACCTACACAGACATATGTTATAGAAAATGTTTTACTCCAGGTACATTCAATTTCTTTTAAAAATATACTATCTATTCTATTGTGAGAAGGCATGATGATGGGAATAAATGTAAAATTTATCTAATGATAGAAATGCGGGAAAACCAAACAGTTTGGTTTTGCAAAATATTTTTGATGTGATATTTATGAGGAGATCCCTGTTGAGCCCGGCACTATAGCTTGCTGGGCGCACATGGAGATGCAAAGCAGTAACAGGCCCCTGTAAAGGAAGTCTTCAACATTTCAGGGTTTTTAGATATTTTACTGCTGCTCAGCAGGGTTTTTACGCATGCTTTTGTCAAGTTTACAAGTTTATCATAAACCCTAAAGTGCGTGAACCTATGATTTATAGATGCATCAGTTCAGGTCCTGTGCGTTGGCCTTTAACTGCAGTAAACTTTCAAATCTGACACAATCTAAAACAATTGTCTCCTCTTGGTGTTTTCAAGTTTTCAGTCTGCCTCTGAAATTAATTGTATGTTTTCTATTTAGGCCGTCCTGCTCACAAGCTTAAGCCATAACTGTTATGAAAATAATACGGTTAGTGATTTTTTTTCATTTTACAGATTATCGTTTTACTTTGTACGTGTCTCGAATGCCGTAAACATCAACAACTGTTTTATTATACGCTTCTGCTGACAGTGTATATGTCTATGCTTTTTTAGTAAGAATTCCTAAGCTTTCTGTGCACAGTGTGCAAAAACTAGAACTTTTTCTTCACTTTTCCTACAGCAGAGGGTCTGCTATGTGGGAGTAACTGGAAGACACAAAGGAAAGAAGGGAGGACAGCAGGGAAAAGGAGTAGGGGAGGATAAAACTGGGACACTGTGCTACATCATAGATTAGATGTTGATGACTGAAAACCAATAGTAATGTTAATGTTAATGTTAGGATAACTGCAATCTTTAAAGCCCACTGAAAGCAGTGCTTGAATCCTGCTAAAAACATGTAAAGTGACCTTTTTCTTAAGAAATCATCAATTCCTCCATGCCAGTAGGAGTATGTTTATATAGATCATTTATTAAAGTTATACAAATAATACATTTTTATGATTCATTTAAATTCATTTTAAACATTTGGCAGAGAATAGATTCAGTAAAATAGAAGTGGATAGTTTTCTGAAAGCGGGATCAACTCCAGGAGTTTATTTTTTGCCAAATTGTTAAGTCATCATTAAACACTTTCATTGTTTTGATATATTTAATGAATCGTTGCAGCGATATTAGCGTGTAATTTCCTTTGGTCAGTTGGATTTGCTGTTTTTCTCACTGTATGGAGTGTAAATCGTGGTCTGCAGGAATTTTTCTGCTCCTCTAGGAAGCCCCTGAATATTGCAGGTGGTGTTTGTTGTTTAGGTAAATGAACCTTGTCGGCTGAGGAGAGATGTGTGGTCTCCACCTGCAAGCATTCAGCTGTATGGCAATAAAAATATAAGCCCCATGCTACAGCTGTCCAGATTTAAAGCCTCTTCACAAACTGTAGCTATTTATCAAGTTGAATCCAAAACAGGGATTTTGGATGAAAGGTATATTGTTTATATGCCCTCATTCCAGTTAGCTTACATTGGGGCTGATCTTCACTTTGAACATTTTATAACATGGAGTACAGCTGAGAAAATAGCGCCCTTACCCTTACCAATATATCTTATTTTGGGGGTTTTTGTTTTTCTTTAAAAGTCATTTATTCCTGTATAAAATAATGTGATCTTAATAAATGTAGGTTGCGGTCAATTAAAATGTATCTAGCAGCCCTACAACGGCAAAAAATATGTGTAATTTTGAGATTTTGCATCTGTTTTTATGTTAAACAATTAGCTCAACTAAGTGCAGGAGGAAACGCTTAGTTGTCACACTTTTTCATTGAAAATGATGACAAAGAGGGAAAAAAAGGTGACTACTGTGAAACTAATTTGGTATGACCAGTAGCAAAATAAACTTTGACAGCAGAACTTGTCCACGGTTCAGATATCAGCCTTGATCTTTCCTATGTGAAGTTTACATGTTCTCCACCTCCCCGTGTGGGTCATCTGTTTTCCACCCGCAGTCCACCCACATGCACACCAGGTGGACGGTAGATTATGTGTGAGTACGAGTATCGTGGCGTCCACCCGTCCTGTGGAGACTGATGATCTGTCTACGACGCTCCTCTGATTTCCACTGGTGCATTCTGAGAAAGGTTGCAGCCCTGTGCAGCTTGTTTGTCCACATGTTACTGCACAGTTTTTGCACTTGAATTCTGGACAAGTTTCCATTTTGAGCGTGGGAGTTTTTTGGGGGTTTTTTTTAAACAGGGGTTTTTTTTAATGAACTGTTTTATGCACCAGACCTCCAAGTGAGACATCAGGTGATGAAGTGGTTCTGATCAGTGGGTAAACCTGGAAATATTTTAGGAATATTTGGACCTGTAATAATGAATAGGTGTGGTGTTGTCTTGGGAGCATTACTTTTTTTTAAGGAATTTTGGCAGAACAGCATGACATTGTAAATGTACCGTAATAAAATTTGACCTCTAAAATGAAATGCTAGGTATAAATAACAGCTTTTATCGACTCATCTCTTCACAATTTAACCAAGTGGATTTATGTCTTGGTTTGTTCATTGAATGGATGGATGTTATAGTAAACCTGTGTCCCTATCAAAACTTTCTGGACTTTATTAACAAAGTAATTTTTGCCAAGCAATGACACACTGTTTGATATATTTTGGTATACTGCATTTGTAAAGAACAAAACATTTTTTGGTTATATAGTGTTCTGATTTATTCATGCTCTTCACTCATACTGGCAATGACGCACAGACCGATATCATCTGTTTGCTTAAGTATCCTAATAAGCATTGGAATTAACCTCTATTGTAGTAGCCAAACCAGAGGTGGGTTTCTGAACTAAGCAACACACTTCTCCAGCCGGAGGGTATAGTATATCTGTATGGAAAACAGCCACCCTGGCATGTGAAGAAGAAAGTTTTCACGGGACTCTATGTACTATGTACGCCCTATTGCTTTGTTCAGCATTAAGAGGATACGTAGCAGCCAGGTGCTGCTAGTCAGTTGAACATGATTAATTGATGTTCAGTTAATGTGTGAGCACCTGTATAAAAGCAGATGTTTTGGCAGTTCGCTAGTTGCTAATGTTAACAGGAAGCCATAATCTTCCTAGAAGTGGATGTCCCAGCAAATTCTTCACAAGGTCAGACTGTGCAATGCTCATAGAGACTGCAAAAATCCAAAGCTAGATCTCAGACTCCACAGGCCTGAGTTGGCATGTTAACTGTTAAAGTTCATGGCAGTACAGTACACACACACACACACCTCATACTTACTGTCACTGGTGGACCATGACCACCTCTATGTATCGGTGTTCTAGACTAAATGTGAAGCCATCTGTCTGACAGCTAAACATTGGCAGAAAGTGGGTCTTGCAACAGGACAATAATCCCAAGTACAGCAGCAATTCTACAACAGAATGGCTAAAAAAGGACAAGAATCAAGATGTTACAGTGACCTAGTCAGACCAAGTCCAGACCTCGACGCGATTGAGATGCTGGTAGGAGCTTAAGAATGCTGTGCTCAAACAAATATGTGCAAACCTCAATGAACGGAAAGCAATGTAGTAAAGACGAGTTGGGCAAAAGTCCTCCAGACTGATGTGAGAGACTGATAGAGTCTGGGATGAAAAGTATAAAAGTATAGGATGCAATTAATTCAAGGTATTGCTGCTAAAGATGTTTCTACAAGCTTCTGAATCAGGGAGTGTACTTAGTTTTCACAGGACTGACATTACTTACAGTAAACCCAGTGGCTATACGTGATAAAAATGAGTGTGAGGCTGCTGAAGCCGATATATTGTCAGTGTAAAACTCTTACCAGCCGAAGGCTTCTCTGTGGCTAACAGCCACATTCTGCCAAGGTGCTAATATCGTCTGACAGCAGGTACACAATTTCAATCACGTGTCAGTATCTGACATGTGAAGCGCACTCCACCCTTCTCAAGCCCAATCCTGCCACAGTGCACCTTTCTCAGCATTCTTATTCCTCTAAACATCCCTACTTTGATTCTGACGAGCAGACTTCATCCCAAACAGATATCTGTTCAATGTGGGGGGATTAAGTGCAGATACATGACATTTCAGGCCGTTCCAAGGACCTGAGTCGAGGCATAAACAACTCCTACGCTATGTCAGGGAAATATTTATCTTTGCTCATAGAACTTGTTGAGATAATGTCAACACTCCTTTTGAGAAACAATTACATTTGTAGATGAAAGACTAAGAGTCCTTGTGGAATTACAAGTGTGGCATTTAAGTAACTCTTTAAAAAAAAAACTAGACATACACACATAAAAGTCATATTAGTCTTGCAAGAAAAACTAACAAGTTTTTATTAAATGAAAACCCTGTTCATGTTCATTTATCATGACGTTTCCTTGTTTTGACTGTAAATTATTGTTTATTCATCTGGCTGTGGCTATAAAGGAAATAAAGCTGACGTTATAAAGTATCCACTGGGTCAGCTGGAGGTAATTTGTCATTTTCCTCTCTGTGTTTTTTCTCAGTGACCACAACGCTATCTCCAGGCTCAGGCCATGCCCGAAAATGCAACGACACAGAGAGAGCCTACTGTGTGAATGGCGGCGACTGTTACTTCTTCCATGGTATAAATCAGCTTTCCTGCAAGTGAGTAATCTCCTCTGTTCTTTTCTTTTTAAGTATTTTTATTCTTGGCCGTTGTTGTTTGACAGATGTTTTGTCCCACAGTCCAAATTAGAGCCTCTTTCACGGCATCTTGACTTTGATAATCATCTTCAGCTATCTAAATAAAAGTTTTTACCTTGCTGTTTGTTTTTGTGGTATAGCTCAATTCCCCTTCCTTCTTTCAGCAGCAGCAGCAGCAGCAGCAGCGACACATCACAGGAATATGCTGCCAGTTTGTCTAACTACCCACCTGTTGTGTATTTTAACACTAATAATGGAGTGAGGCGGTGGTGTGCTCATTCTTTTAAGTCATGTTTAGTGTACAGGAGGGCCGCACATTAAAAGGCTTTTCAAAATGTCATGAGTCACTGGTTTAGTCGTGAGCAAATATTTATGCCTGTTAGAGGCCCCCAATGAGGTAAATAGAATCATTGCTTACATTTGGCAAAGGGGATCAAAACCTGTGTGTAAAGTGCGTTGGAGGAACCATGCATCTTAGCTTTTCAGGAGGAAAACAGGTTGACATTATCACAGAAACAACCTTTTTTTTTCTTTGACATTTACATGTGAGTTTGTGTTAGCCTCGAACTCAAATAACATTATTTGGGACCATGTGCACGAGAGGTTAAGATAAACAACTGGTTTTCTTTGTAGAAGACTAAGAGTTTTTGTTTTTTTTTAAAATGTATTTTAAGAGATGAAACAGTCACTTTCTCGATTAGTCATTTAGTAATCAGAAAAACACCCTGCAACTACTTGCATCAACTATTACTCATTTTTAGTCATAAAAACCAAATGTTCACTGGTTTTAGATTTGGGAATGACTATTGGTTGGTTATCTGCTGCTATTTTAAAATAAAATCCTTGAGTTTGGGCTGTAGATCAGACAAAACAAGCAATTTCAAAACGGTTCCTTTGGATACTCTGACTGTTATTTAGATTTTCTAACATTTATTGGGCCCAAATACAGTTGTATTCGGAAGTTTATTTACACTCAATATGGGCATGATCATCATGGTAATTTTGGCTTTTAATTATTTCCTTGAACAGTTCTTTTTCCAGGATGGAATGATTGTACTATATACATCTTTCATGACTTTAAAAAACAAATATTGGGTGCACAAGTTTAAATTTATTTAGGATTTTCACTACTTTTCTTATGTACATTTGGTTAAATGTACGTTAGGAAGTTACACCTCAATCAGACACTTTTGGTAGCAAATAACAACCTGGATTAATTCTGTCTGGATATTTGACCACTCTTCTTGGAAGAATTGGTAGAGCTTGTGTAAAGTGGTTGGTTTCCTGGCACGGGCCCAACTTTTAACTTTACTTTTTGATGTGTCTGTGGGATCATTTTCTTGTTGGAACATGCAACTGTCTACAAGTTTCAACTGTATAGCTGTTGATCTGAGGTGAAGTTGGAGAATTTGCAGGTAGTCCTACTTCTATATTATTCCATTCACTTTGTGTGATGTACCACTGCCACTGGCAGTGAAACTGCCCCAAAGCATGATGCTAACACCTCCATGCTTGACCTTTGGTACAGTGTCCTCAGCTTTCAAAGCCTCACCTTTACTCCTGTGAACATACCTCTTATCATTGTGGGCAAAAAACTTTTGGCTGGTCCATGTGGGCAGCTGCAAATTTTAGTTGAGCTTGAAGGTGTTGATTTGGGAGCAGGAGGTTCTTTCTTCTGCCCCCTCTTAGTCCATAGCGATGTAAAACTGGCTTCATTGTGGACAGTGATGCTGGTGTTCCAGCAGTTTCCAGTTCATGGGAGGCTTGAGTCTGAAACTTGTGCATCCAATTCATGCCCATGATGAGTGCGTGTAAACCTTTGACCACAGCTGTATGTATTAGTTAATCAAAAGGAAAAAAAAAAAAAAAGTTGCCTTAGTTGTAACAATCAGTTAAACCTTATTGTGTAATTATAATACAAATGACATCTGCTTGCATGGTTGTCAGATATTCGGATGCATTTTCTCTTCAACCATATGCTAACATAATCCTTTGGCTGATTTGATATAGAGCTGAAACACTGGCAAGGCTTTCTGTGCCCAGCTGGCCACAGGAAGAATGCTCGACAAGCAAGCAGGACATGGCTGCAACAGCCGTTCAATACGCTGTGTACAAATTGGAGGCAGCAATAACTCAATTGCTGCAGCTAATTCACTCACGGCTGGGGCATGGGTCCAGAAAAGTTGGATAATGCAGTGAAGGCCTGCAGGGATTTGTTGCCCCACAGCCATCTCATTCAATATAGGCCAGGCTTCAGTGGGTATTACTCTCTGGCTAAACAAGTCCTGCAGACAGCTAGTTCTACTTTTATTCCCAGCTCCTTCACTTTCAGATATAAACTTTTAGGTGGAGGTAAGGTGATATGATAAGGCAAAATGATGTAAAGAGTATTGAAAGTTGAAACCTGCTGTTGTTTTCATGCAAAGCATACATATTGTGCAGAAAAAAGAAATGTATTTGTTAATTGTGTACATTCGGTCAGGACCACTGCAGCCAAAATGGGAAAATAATTATTTCCATCTGCAGGACTCTGCAGGACTCTGATGTGCAGTAGATTATTAGTACGGCTCTAATCTGGGCCTTTTCTATACTTTTACTTGCTTACAAGGAAGGTAAAAGCAACTTAAATGGGTACCTGATATGAAATTTGATGATTGAACGTGCAAGAATATCAGCTTAGGCATCAGGTGAAAGAGGCTGCCAGTGAGATCATCTGATGTGCTTGGATTGCAAGCCAATCTTGACATTGTGGCTTCGCTCAACTAATTATGTGCTTGTTATATTTTTGAATGAGCTGAAACGGCTCAAACAAAGGTGCTCAAAATTTGACTGAGATGGGTTTATCTTAAATCTGGCATATATTCCACAGATCTCCTGGGTAATGCTCATTACAGATTTCTGGGGGTTTTTTGTCTTTCAGTTTGCTTCATATTGTCTGACCAGCAGTCCAAATCCAACAAAATTGAGTTTATAATGATTCAAAACGAAGAAAAGCAGCAAACCATCAGAGACACAGTGATAAGAAGCTTTGCTAATATGTAATAAATTGACTGTTTCAGTTCTATAAATGATGATACAAGTACAATGAAAGTTGTTGAACAGAAAAAGAACAATGTCTTCCTAAAAAAACGATAGTTATCACTTCTTTATGGAACTTATTAGAAGGGTAATGAGTTGAGAAAGTTCAGCGTATCCACAGTTTGTAGAACATTTTCATAAACATTGCAAAGTGTTTGTTTTCCTCCTGAAAGTTACATGTTTATTTTCTGCACCTCTGTGGTCATTTGCACCCCGTGACAGTTTATTTCTTTCATCTTTCAGCCAAGTTTCCTCGACCCTAGGTGGCGCAATACCCCCCTCCCCCAAGTTAAACACCATCACTCAGGATGAGTACCTTATTGGCAGATATTTATGGCGCTCCCAGGAGGCACTGTGCGAAACCAGTAAATCACAGTTGTTGGATCGGTGGTCTAGTTGTGGCTATGGGTGGAATGTTGGTAGCCCTGAAAAGACCAACTTCTCATCCGATTCGAGAACATAATCAGTAAATATGGTTTAACCCAACACTCCTGACGGTGATGATAGTCTGTCTTCAGTAACAAAAATATAACACAGCCACACTTTTGAAACTTTGGTCTTGACTCTGACTTCAAAGCACAGCTGAACACAGTCTCGCGTGTTTACCAAGAAACATTTACATATTCATTTTTTTCTTTTGTTTTTCTTTCCAAGCTAGAAATTAAAATTTGGGATTTTATTCCCTTATTTCCTGATCTGACTGCTTTAACACCCTGTGCTCTGGTATCGGTTATAAAACAGTCACGTTTGCAGGTTATGGATACATCCACAAGGATTCCAACAGGCTCCAAGAGAAAGAGAAACATTTCCCAACTTTCAGCTCTGTTTCACTGCCTTCCAAGGAATGATTTATTGATTACCTATAAAACATTGCATGGTTTATCCCGAGCTACATTCTTATTCTCCATACGCTCATGAAAATTGCTCTTCTCTCATCCCATAGACCGAGTTCAGAAAGCCATGGGACTGTCAGTATCCTGAATCACATTTATCTCTTTTTCTAAAAGCCCATATTATTGTTATTATATGTCATTATATATGGGTTTTTTTGTTCCTTCTCTTTTCTTCTTCTTTTTTTATTCCTCTTCCAAGGTGAGAGCCCAGGCTGAAGTATATGTTCACCCTTTTTTGTTTGTCAGTCTTTCTGTAAGGGGGGAAAAAAGCCACTAGCCTCTCAGAGAGATGCAGCATCTGCTAAGCGTTACATTTTGGTGCAGATTGGGATCAATTTAAAACTGCGAAATAGGCCACTTCATCAGCAGACGATGCCCTCCTTGCTTTGTTTGCACTTTACTGTGAGTTTGGTAGCAGTTTTTTTTTGTTGTTGCTGTTATATGTTTTGCTGTGTGTTTAAACATGCCGTGATATTTTGCAGAAATGTGTGCGAAGCGATTCAAGCCCCTGAAATCAACATCACTCTCTGTGTGTGTGGGTTTTTTTTTTTTTTCCTTTTCCATAACACTTGTCTGCTCCTTCCCAGATGTCCGGATGGATACTTCGGCCCTCGATGCTTACAGACTGAGCCACTGCGGGTGTACATGCCCAATCCTTTCAAAAGTATGTTCAAATGATATGAGCAGCTGACAACAGAGACACAGTTGTCACTGGATTACCTCTGTGGACTCTTGCTGCCCTCCTCATCCCCCCACTCCCCACCCCCCACCAGATCTCTTCCTCTTTCTCCTCCTCTTCCTCCTTCTCAGGTCAACACGCATTGAGCTGTGCACTACACCATGCACACGATGGTGTCATCCAAAGGGAACACTCTGCTTCTGCTGTCTGTAGATGTTCTGTTGTTCTAATTCTGTGTCTCTCTGCCTCTCTCCCTCTCTCTCTCCCCCCCTCCTTCTCTTCTTTCTCACTTTTTCTTACTCATACTGTCCTTTTCACTCCACCCTTGCCCTCTCTCCCTCTATTTTCTTCCTTTCTCTCACTCTTTCACCACCCTCCTTCTCTTCCTCCTTCTCTCTTTCTTCGGCTTTGTTTCTTTCCATCAGGTGTCCAAATGACTTTACTGGTGATCGCTGTCAAACCTACGTTATGGCCAGTTTCTACCGTATGTCAATTTCCTCTTCTGTCACTGTCAGTCGGTCCTTGTGTCACGCGTGCATGCTGGGTGTAGAGACCGCATTAATTTCCTGTTATTACCTAATAGTTTTGTCTGTGTCTGCTCTGATGACTCATTCACAAGCTGGCATAGATTAGTCGAGTCTGTTACTGTGTTTGGTCTGCATGTAATATTGTGTGCCCTTTAACTCAGTGCAATGCATTGCATGCGCATTCTCAGAATAAGAGTTCGTAACGAGGCCGATAGCAGCAGTCAGGATGTGTATTTGCTTTGTGCAAGTTGATTTGCACATCGCAAAGTTGCATGTAACGACACAGTCTAATGGCAAAATAATTACAAAAGGACTTTGTTTAGCCCACTTACTAATGATGCCTGTTCTCACAATCAGCTTGAAACATGCAAGCACGTATGACCCTAAGTAGAGCTTGTATGGAAAGCCAGGCCCAAAAAATTAGTCGCAACTAATAAGCATGACGAATGACTGACTCTTATCAGGTGGAGCACTAACTGATAACAGCAAGCTTGTAAAGAGCCCTTATTTGAGAGGCTGCAACCAGCTGAAGCTGAAATGATGGTGCATTTCTTTCTACTATAATATTTATTAGATATTGATAAAGTGGTGTGAAACCGTAACCATTATCATCAATATAAAGATAAAATATGAAAATGAAAAAAAAAATCACACTGATTTGATTTGATGTTGGAGATAATCAGGGATTCCAAAAAAAGGCCCACTTACCGCAAAACTTTACAGCACCTGCCTCGCATTAGTTCAAAATCACCCAAGATGGTAAATGTGAAGCACTATTTGTTTAACTTTGAGACCAGCTGATAACTTGCGGAGGACCTAAATTACAGCCAGCCTCTAGAAAACACTAAGGTTTGTTAGGTCCACACCAGAACATTTAGCAAATTACATCTGCTGCTATAACATGTTGCTTCAGAAGAAACAAAATGGTGCTCTCACGGCAGATAGAGTCCAAACACTGTACTGGAGTGCCATGTCAAACAGCTTTAGTAGCCTGGGTTAGAGAACTAAACCCTGCACCATCCCACAAGGCAACACCTGCAAACACATCTATCAACTGCGTTGTTATACTAAGATTAGAGGACGTTTTGTGGATGACTATGGCCTGATTGATATTTCCCTTCAGGGTTTTAGCTTTAAAAACTAACCACATGGTGGGGATTCTTGTTAATGTAGTCTTGTCAGTATTACTTGATTGGTGATTACTTGTACAGCGAGAGACCTGACATTAATGAAACGTAACGACTGAAATTTCAAAAAGTCTGGACTCGATTCTTTAGGGAAAGCACTGCATTCACAGGGTTCAAGTATAAAAATGATATAGAATTAAATCCAAAGCCTATCATTTATGCTGGATAATGGCAGCATCATGCCTCTGCAAGCCCATATGGTTGCGATTTAATGTAACATTGCATTCAGAAAATAACAAACTTCATCTGCGTTTGGAGTTTCCTAATGCTCATCCCTGTAGTCTGACTTTTCGAGCTTACACATTCTGTTTGTTGTATATTGGCACAGAGTACAATACCAAAAAAAAAAAAAAAACCCTTCTTAAGTACAAGTAATTTCATCTCACATTAAGTCGTAATGCACTGTGCTGAAATTGCTTGTTTTTCTGGCAGAGCAGACAGTGTTGTGTGGGAGCTTTTTTTTCTCCCCCCTACACTCACACACTTTTTCTACATTCTGTTTAACTTCAGCGCAGCTGTGCATCAAGGACAGCGTTTATTTCCTGTTCTCATCCAGCTACACAAGCACAGACCAGCCTTGTATTATTTGCTTTGCATGGTTATACAACCAAGCAATCATTAAAAAAAAAAGGCTAAAAAAAACAGACAGAAGATGATAAAAACAAATAGTAAAAGCAATGAGAGAAAAAAAAAACCCTTCACCCTCTTTCCGTTACAACACACACATGGGAAGATCTTGGCTTTTAGTCTTTACAATCAAGTAGAACAGCTAAAATTTTAGTTTAAAGAGCAGACCCTTGTGCTCACGCACATCCGTTTCATAGTTAAAAACCCGCCTCCCAAAAGGGGCGCCTCCCATCCCCAGGAGATAAAAAAGAGAAGGAGGATGGCTTTTTTCTCCTCAGCCATAAGTGCTTGGATTAAATAAGAGCATGTTGTCATAAGAACAGCTGGGAATTGCTTTAGCCCAAGTAAAGCAAGTGAGGAGCCAGAAATATGGACTCGCTAGCTGGTACGACGTCCCTATGGCCTCTATCTGCCATACAATATAAAGTCAAGCCATAATTCTTCTTATGCTTCATGATTATTCCAACACAGTGCACATACACTCCTTTTAACTTGCCTGTTCATGTGATGGGTGTGTCCTGGAACTGACAGTGTTGCATTTTTAGAAAGCAGAAAAATGAAAGCACAGGTAATCTCGGTAGATGACGCATATTTTCCCAAACAGTTGCTATGCACCTAATATCCCATTCCCTTTTAAGAGATTTTGTTTGGTTATGCAATGAAATGGCACTTCATAAAACATAAACCTCAAGACTTACTTGTAAAACATAAAACTGTGGCACAAGATAAACACAGTCACAGTCCCTCAGAAGTGGCTGCATGCTCGGGCAAAATTCTGCATCATTGCATTAGGAAAGAAAATAAGAGGGGTTGATTCAGCTCCCTCACGTGCCGCCGGAGACGCTACGTGTGATTATAAATGGAGACTAAGGATGACAAAGCTGACAGCGGTAGTGACTCCAGGCAATCTTTGGTTGTTAGGATTACGAGTACGTCCTGTTTGTTTTTAGAGAGCCGCAACTATTGGTAACAGATCCGCCGGGAAAGCAGAACAGGCTTAAATAACCCTACACCTACCACAGTGTGTACATCTATAGGATGTGCTCACCACTAGCACCTGGTTGCTGTCAGGGATCAGCCTTTTATAGGAGTAATAAACACTAAGTGACTCGCACAGGGCCACATCAGCTCTCCTTTGATCATATCTGGAAACTTTCCCTTTACTTGGCACTGCATTATTACTGAATTGGACCAACACAGCAACTGGTAATATGTATTTAAAAAAAAGCGTAAACTTATTACTTATTGTAAATTTATTGTGAGTCAGCTTTTCCAGCTGATGCGAAAAAATTATTAAAAAGGAAATGATCTCGTTGAGGCTCCGTATGCTGAGATATAGAGTAGATATAATTTTCAAGCAAGAGCAGAGTATTGTAGTTTTATTAAGAGTATATTAGTAAAAAGAAATCAAAAATCCCTTTATTAGAATTATTAGTAGTAGTAGCTGCGTAGTCATCTACACAACTGCAGCCTACAGTACTGATATGTAGTGTGGTTTGAAGTGTGTGTTGCATGCTTGTGTCTCGTCTTAGATAGTACTGACCATGTCGTTCTAACAATAACCGACAAGTGTTGTGTAATGC
The DNA here is from genome assembly GCA_015106755.1 of Etia nguti. Lineage (NCBI taxonomy): Eukaryota > Metazoa > Chordata > Actinopteri > Cichliformes > Cichlidae > Etia > Etia nguti. Next base: position 1,729 of record VUQG01022064.1, on the reverse strand, counting down.
CAATTTGTACTTGCTCCACTATATATTAGAAGGTGCCGCTCTTAATCTGGTCTTTTGTTTCTTGTTCCCCCCCCCCACCCACCCACCCATCTTCCAACTCTCTGCAATGGCAGAGCATCTTGGGATTGAATTTATGGGTATGGAACAATCCATTTTGATTCTCAGTGCTAGCATAGTTACTAAGATGTCGTTGATTTTGACATTGCTCCTGTTCCGTCTGTGGTGTGACCTGTAAAACCATATCGTCCCCCGATTAACAAGTCGATCTCTCAAACAATCATGCCATGACTTATCACAATGACGAACCCTCAGTCAATGCAACTGATCCTTCATCAAACATCATTAACATGGATGTAATCTCCTCCACCTCTCATTCGTGTGCAATGGAAAAGTACCATTAACTCAGTTTCCGTCTCACTTACAAGAGCAAATTTTCCCCTTGGACTTTAGTTCCTCATTCCATCTGTAACAAGCATGATCTGTCATGTTTGTAGCTATACCCAAGGATTTGCTCAATATAAGGATCTATCTTTCCAACCTTCTTGGTCTTGTGTCTAGCGTCTCTTTTTTTTCTTTGATATGCCACCTCAGTCTTTCTTTTTATGTGTGATCCTGACCATGCCTCTTACATCATTTCGTCATTAGTGTAGCCGAAATGTAATGTCGGAGTATAAAACATGATGCGTTTCTGGTTTGAATCATCCTTCGAGGATGCTGTAAAATGCTGTGATGGGAGCATGCCATGCTGTATTTAGAACCTTCACTTTCTCCTCTATCAGCCACTCTTTATGTCCTCTTTTATCATCAGCCTTTATTTCCTGCTACCTTTTCCAGAAAAGTCCTCTTGTGGTTGGGAGTATAAAATTAATAGTAGATCTGGCTGCTTCAACTACACAAGTGCATTCTTGTACTAGACTATAAGTGTTATTAAACTAACACAAGTATTGTTTCCTCTGTTTCAAATTCAATAACAGTGGCTAAAGGCAATATTGGTGAAATATTACCGAGTTTGCAGCTAAAAATAAACTGACTTCAGTGATTTATTTATGGCGTCAGAAGCTTGACACAAATTGGTATGCTGATGTAAAATGGCTGCTGGTGAATGAAAGGAGGAAACCTCAGATGGAAGGAGCACAGATTCAATTCATTCTTATTACATTATTTATTGGGGACTACGCTGCCTCCATTATTTTCCCCCAGGGGAAACAAAGAATCTACCTCAACCTTTTACAAGCTCTTCTCTGGAAAAGCAAAAGCATCAGTCAAATTTCATCTTCATTTCATTTCAAATTTCTCTTGTTTTACAATTTTTTTTTTTTGCAAAATTGTTGTGATCTCATCGTTGTGTTTCACTGAATGCCTGAGCAGATGAACGCTTCTGTAAGTGAGTGAGATAGCAGACGACCAAAGACACCAAGACTAAGACTTATTATTGAATCCTTTTCAAGTAATTTAAAATAGCTGGTTTTTGGAGTTGTTTAATCGAACAGTCTAATTATCTAACAGTCCAATCCCCTTCCCCCACCTACGCCGCCTTACTGCAGCGCAGGGAGCTGCAGCAGCATCTGCTGCATTTGTGATTATGTGAAAGAAGAGGTTTAAGTGTGAAGGGAAGGGAGGAGGATGCTTCATACTGCTCAGGATTTAGTAAAAAAAAAAGATGTGTAGATGTACAGTGAAACCATAAGCACCTTGAAGACGCTAATTTTTTTTTCCTGTCATTTCTGTG
>VUQG01022063.1:0-14262 GCA_015106755.1 Etia nguti | reverse complement strand
CCCCCCCCCCCCCCCCCCCACACACACACACACACACACACAATGAGTCACTACAACTGATTTTAGGGTTCCCCCACCTGCTGGATCACACTTTAACCCCTGACTGTATACATTTTCCTGTTTAGAGGCAAAGTCAAGCTGAGTACAATTAGAATTAAAAATTAGACTAAAGTTTGTATTCTCATATACTAATATTATTTTATTATTACATGAATATCGCAAAAGGCTCAGTTGGCTTTGCACAAACATTGCACAAAAAGAGTACATTTCACAGTCTGTACTTTTTTACTTTTACAAGTTAAAGAAGTTGAATAGGTATTTTAACCTTTACTGTTACTAGTATTTTTTTACACTGTTATTTGTACTTCTAGGTAGTTACAGAATGTGTGTACTTTTGCCACCTCTGCTCCTGCACACTTCCAGTACTCTCATACCTGGAGAGGTGTGAGACTCTCCAGGTGTGACTTCTGCAGTGCCTGCAGTGCCTACGAGCATACAATCCTACGAGCACTGCTGAGGGAGAAACTGGAAGCTAGAGTCGGCTGTCACCTGACTGCATGGACAATTGACTACCTCACCAATGGACCACAATATGTAAGGCTTAGACTGCATGTCTGAGGTAGTGGAATGCAGCATGGGGGGCCCACAGGGGACAGTGCTCTCTCCCTTCCTCTTTACCCTCTACACTTCGGATTTTAGATACAACACCGTGAACTTCGACCTCCAGAAGTTTTCAGATGATACAGCCATCGTTGGATGTGTATCTGACGGGAACGATTTGGAGGATAGGAAGGTCATCACCGACTTCATCATCTGGTGTGAACCCAACCACCTACACATTAGCACCAGTAAAGTAAGATGAAGGAGATGGTGGGAGAAAACCACCACTCATCACACTGGTGAACACCCATGGTTTGGACATCAAGGTGGTCAACACGTACAAATTCCTGGTTTTTCACCTTAACAATAAACCGGACTGGTAAGACAACATGATCTGTACAAGAAGGGCCACAGTTGGCTCGATCTCCTGGGCAGGTCTTTTGGGGTGTCCAGAAGACTACTAAGGGCCTTCTATGACACTGTGATGGCTTCTGCTATCTTTTTTTACAGTTGTCTGCTTGGGAGGTGGCAGCACAGAGAGGGACAGGAATAGACTGGTAAAGAGGTCAATCTCTGTCCTGGACAGTCCCCTAGACTTCATGAAAGAAGTGCGTGACAGCAGGATGTTAGCCAATCTAATGTCCATTATGGACTCCCTCCATGAGATCGTGGAGGCCCTGAGCAGCTTCTTCAGCGGTAGACTGCCACGATGTAGGACTGAGTGCTATCATAGGTCTTTCATCCTGAGAGCAATCAGGCTCTACAGTACACACACACAAGATAAATATTATTCATAAATACATGTATATTATTATCATTCTAACTGTACTTAATGTACATATAAAAAGTTTTTACTTTATATAGTTTACTTTATATAGTAACCATCTGTACATAGTGTAATATTTTGGCTTTTTTTGTCCACTGTTTTTCTTATTAGTTTTTTTCCCCTGTTTTTTATTGTTTTCCAATGCATCTGAAATTCACCTTTTCTTCCTGTCCCTTGTGCTGCTGTAACAAATGAATTTCCCCAGTGTGGGATTAAATAAAGTCTATATCTATGTTTATTCTGGTTACTAAAAAGAACAGAGATATTCTGGGTTAAAACTGAAGCTAGATGACTGGTTACAGGAGACTCGTGGGCCTGAGCTTCACCATAGCGGTAAGGAGAATTTGGTGAGGAACGGAGGCAATCTCCAGCTCTTAACCATGGACATTAGTTGATCAGCTATGGGTGTGGGAAAAGGGAAACAAAGTGGAGACTCCACCCCTGGGGCAGACCAAACAACTGGAGCCCACCCAACGACTCCACCTGTGCTAGTAATAACAGAGATGTTAAAATACACACTCCTGAACATGCCGTACCATGACATTTTGATCAATTTTAGAAAAAGAAATTGTATGGAGCTGCAAAAACTATTTGAGCATTACTGTGAAAGTGACACAGTCTATTTAGGATTCATTAGCTTACAGCAATACTACTATGTTGATTAGAGATGGGAATCTAGAACCTGTTCTTGTAGAGAACCAGTTCCCTGTAGTCCAATTCCTTGGAATCGTAGGTCTGCCTGCTTATCGATTCCGCTTATCAGTTCTTGCACTCTCGCTACGATCAGCTGATTTCAGTTCACGTGTCAGAGGAGGAAAATAGTGGTGCAATATCCAGCGTGGATTATGGACATTACTTTTATTTTTATTGCACAAAAGGATGATGGTAAAGTGGAGACTGCTCCAGGACAGACACAACTGGATTATACTGTTAACACAACTCCGGCTCTTCACAAGCACCTGCACAGACAGCATGCTAACGCTAAACTAGTCAGACAGCATGCTAACACTAAGCTAGCCAAGAACTCAGAGTGATGTTAAAGCTGAGTAAATCCTGACCCCAGACCAGCACCATGATAAAGTGTAAACTCAATCGAGATGGTTTGGGATGAGATGGACCACAGAGTGAAGGCAAAAGGCCCAACAAGTACTCAGCATCTCTGAGAACTCCTTCAAGACTGTTGGAAAACCATTTCAGATGACTACCCCATGAAGCTCATCTTTACAACCAAAGGTGATCAACATTTTCAATCTTTAGTCCATTTAGCACGGAAACAGAAGGCACAACCTGATCACCAGCCAACTTGAAAACAGTTTTTATAGATACCGGGCCCTGAGTAGACATTGAACCTACAACACAGTTAGAATGAGTCTCAGCCTCTGTTCTCCACTCTATGGAGAGACCTGGAGGTGGAAAAATGAAGTCAATCACCACCAGCTGTTGCTCAGGGGGAATCCTATACTCCGGCTGTGATGAGGTGCACCGGTGATGTGTATGCTGCTTTCTCCTGGAAGAGCGCTCCAGAGGTGGCTGGTGATGAGAAAACAGGCTGAGGTGGAAAAACGAGGGATTCACCTGTCGCTGCGGCGACATGGACAAGGAGGCAGGCGAGTCCGGGGCTGGGGAGAGTCTCAGTGAGCCGACTTGAATCCCCTCGGGTGATGAAAGGGCAGCTACCTGACAGCGTGGCTGCGGAGATGGAGCTCGTAAGCTGGGCAGCTGCAGCTGTGGGCGAACGTGCAGAGTGGTGAGAAGGAAGTCCTGAACCAATGGGTGTAGCTACTCCAGTAACCAGGGAAGATCTGAAATCAATCCTTGCAACTGGCAGGTCACTTCCTCTCGGCATTGCTTCACAGGGGGCTCCAATAACTTGGTGCATAATAAATCCACAGTTTGGATCACCTCTCCGAACTGAGAGGGGTTGAGTGCTGCTGGGTCCGTCATGGTCGGGTCGTAGTGTCAGAGTCTGCAGTTGCACACTGTGTGGAGGTTGAATTGTGGACCCAAAAGCAGACACTTGGAAATGAAACTTTAACTGAGAGTGAGCCATTTATTCAAAAACTGGTGAGCAATACAAAACAAAAGGCAGGAGGAAACTAAGGCAAAACTAACTGTACTACACTGGGAAAACTGAAACAAAACTGGAACATGGAACATGAAGCTTGGACATGAAACACTTAAACATGAATACCTGGACATGATGCATGAAGAACAGATGACCTGACAATGAACAAGGGGAAAATCACACAATAAATACACAGAGGTGTGACAAGGGAAGTAGAACACATGGGGACCACAGCAGGAATAAATTAGGTGAGAGACAGGAGGAAGCAAAACTGACGAGATGCAGATGGAGAGAGAAAGGGAGCGAGAGACATGGAAGGAGAGAGTGACATGACGGGGTGGGAAGAACATACGTGAACGACAGGACAGGTTCTCACAGGAGACATGAAGACAAAGGCACAAAAGGGACTTAACAAACAAAAGAACATAAACCAGAAATTACCAGTAACTCAGGAAATGAATAAACTCAATACTAAATTATAGAAAACTAAATCATTACAACACAAAGAAATCACAAAAACACAATAAACTCAAAATGCTGGGTCAAATCACCTAGAATCTCGACAACTTTGCATTGTTTTTGATGCATTTATTCAATTACAGAATTAAAATTAGAAACTTTACTTTTAGAATTGTTTTTTAACGAATGAAGTGAAACCTTTTTGATGTGGATAAAATATTTCCAAGCATGTATAGCCTGACTTTGAAACAGAGTATGTACAAAGCTTTGCAGGCCACTTTGAGTCTGATCTGTGTTTCTGCAAATGAATCACTACTTTAATGTTAAATATAGAAGTCTAAAATCTTTAGAAAAAGTAAAAGTAGAAAACTGATAGTTAAGGTTAAATTTTGTCTAAGGTCAGACTCAAGCTGCAGATCAAGCATACCAGGAAGCAACTAGTGGCATAATTAAACAAGTCTGTCCGTGCACTGTTAAAGTCTCTATTTTCCTTAGTTCTTGTTTTTTCTTGTTTTTTTTCTTTGGACTCTGTAGCTGTCATCCTTTTGTCTAATGTAATAGTGGAATTAATGTGTGGCAAGAAATGATGACATAACAGAACAACAACTCCTTCAGTCAGGAAATCATCACGTGTGTTTTCTTCTTCTGCTGTTGCTGTAACAGGATTAACAGCTTACCGTAGGCTACTTTGAATATCCCTCTGTATACCGTATATCTGATTGCCTAATACATAATCTGTTGCTTTTGTTGTTTGTGTGTATGTATTAAGGGGATCTCGCTCCACCAGATGTCCAACCAAAAGCTGAGGACAAAGTCCAGCACAGCACTCAGCGCCGGCCAGCACCCAAACCTCCAACAGCCAATGTATCCAACAGCAGAGCCAATGGTCAGGCTGCTGCCACTGGCTCAGACACACGAGCTCGACCACGGGAACAATCAATGCCTGGAGCTATGCATACACAGTCTTCCCGCTCACTAAGGAGCCAGAGGAGAGCAGGAAGTGGAGGAGGAAGAGGGGGAGGAAAAGGAGCAACAGTGATGAGAGACAGGGGCATGGGCGACCTCAGAGGAAAAGATGGAGTGATAGATAGAAGAGGAGGACGACCGTGTGAAGAGTCAAAAACAAAAGACAAGAATGGACATCAGAGGCCAAGGGAAGAAAATGGACTGAAAGGCCGAGCAGCTGATGGGAGAGGAAAAGGAGGTACTAAAGGAGGCAACAGAGGAAGCGCCTTAAAGTCGAATAAAACTCTGTCTAATAAGGAAGTCTATCTGCCCGCTATGGTGGTGCCACGCACACCCATAGTACAGAGAAACCTGGAGACAACACCACACCAAGGTATTGAACCAAGCTTCACATCACAGAATTGACTCCACCAATTTTTTTTTAATAACCATTTCCTGTTTGGCAGTTTTAGCAAACAGAATCATGGTTTGAATACTTTGTTGTGCCAAACACATTATGCTCTCTGTAGGGTCCTCTTTTTATTTATTTTTTCATTGATTTTATTGTATTATTGACCTTAATGTCTGTGTGGATATTGGACAGGGGGTGAAGACCAGGTTGGCAAAAGGAGAAAAAGTTGGAGGAACAGAAAAAGAAAAGGGACAGAAAGAAAGAGAGAAAAGAAGGAGTGTGTGTGTGTGTGTGGGGGGGGGGTGAAGTTAAGGAAACAAAGAGACATGCTGGGTCTCCAACTGCTGCATTCAAAACTGACAAAAATACAACTTTGCTGTGTGTGTGAGTGGGAGAGACAGAAGGCGAGAGAGAGAATGTGAGTGTCTATGAGCATTTGTCATGAAACATACCTGAAAATGAGGGTGAGAAACTCCACCAAATGTTTAAAATCTCTTAATGAACCATAACTATCAGGAGAAATGTTATTATTAGTATTGAAAACTAAAGTCAGAGAGAGATGTCTGTGTTGAGATAGATATCTTTTTTATTTCTTTAAGTCATTACATTTGAAATGAGCTACTTATATTTCTGGAATCAAGTAAAAAATATTAAGTAATTAAAAATATAGAGCCGACTAATGAAGCCGACTAGAGCCGACTAATTAAGGATTTCTATGCCTGATACTGATATATGAGCCATAGCTATTAAAAAAAATCAGAGATCCAGGATTGCGCTTGATTTAAAATCTTGCATTAAATATATGTTATAGTCATGGTATACCCTTAAACCCTACAAATGAATGCACCTTTCCATAAAGTTAAGTATAGTTGTGATGCAATCTATAGTACAGCGTAGGCTCTACTGAGGTCCAGCGCAGTACTATAAATGAAGCTTCCTAGAACTTTCTAAAGGCAAATACTCCACACAACTTCATTTATATTGGTTGGTTTTAGCTGTATTAATTAGACTGAACCCCACTTTACTAATTAGAATTGTTTTAGTATTAGCAGTTGCCAGCTTTCACCATTCATATCTCACTGATCTCAGCCAAATGTTCCATTTATAGCTACAGATAGAGATATAAATGGGCTATCTATAAATAATTCCCTGCTTTTGTGCAGTGCACTACAATATTTGATGTTTGAAAATTATTCCACTGGGATTTGTTTAATACCCAAGTATACTGTGGGACTATTGTAAATTCTATTCCCCAAACCAGCAAAAGAAACCCTCTTTGTATTCTGGAACCCTTGACAACCAATTAACCAATTGTTAGAATTCCCTTGATAGCTATAAAGAATATTGCAAAATAAAACTATCTTAGAGTATAACCATATCTGTGAAGTTCATCTGTGATACCTGAAAGTTCACGAACTGGAAACATTTGACAATGATGCTCTGTATTTTGTATTCTTAGACCAGAACCATGACAGGACCCAGGACAACCCCTCTGTCCTCTCCCGGTCCAGCAGTGAGGGGGGGTCCAACAGGATGTCCCTTAGCTCAGACACAGAAGGACCCCCATCAGGGCCTCTGCATCCCTCTCTGTCCTACCGAACTAACCCTGACATCAGTGAAGAAGAGGGGGAGGGAGTTCCAACTCCATGCCTAAACTTCCAGAATGACCTAACGTGCTGCCTCACAGGTAACAGCAAAACGGACTGTACCATTGAAACAGGGGTAGACCCCGAGAAAGAAAAGGGTGACAATATCAAGGCTATTGTGGCTAATCACACTGTACCAATCAGTGAAACTGCAACAGGGTTAAATTATGACTCTGTTAAATATACTCTGGTGGTGGATGAACATGCTCAACTGGAGCTAGTGAACCTCAAGGACTGCTTGAATGGTTACAACGAGCACAATGATGACAGTGATGCAGAAACGGTCTATCAGTCAGCCAATGAGGAGGAAGACCCACAGTATGAGGAGGAGAAGAAGAAAAATGAGGAAGCAAAAAAGAAAGGTAACTACTTCTGCTAATTTTTAACATGCCACTTGCACACTTCTGTTCCATGAATAAAAATCGAGAAAAGAAATAAGCATCTTTTATGGCTACAAAGTGTAGTAAGGTATATCTAAGACCTACAATCTCACATAACATTATATATATGTGAATAATAGCAACTTCCATTTCTTCTGGGATTAAAACTCTTTTTCCCTTTAAAAAAAATATACTTCTTATAAAATTTAACTTAAAAAGACACACACAGAAAAGTGTTACTGTCAAAGCCAGATGGACAATAAGCAAAAGAGCACCCAAAAGTAGACTCAGTCAACTGTTTCTTTCTTATTACCAAAACTTTATTGAACACATGAATCATTATGGTCAAAGCAAGGCATAGGGAGACCTTAACAGGAGTGGAATCCACTGTAATAGAGTAAGAGATTAGTTATTTATTGATATTTATAGAGATTAGTTACTGACGGAGGAGGTGAGTATAGTTCCAGAGGGGACCGAGGAAAACAGGAAGGCCATTTTGCCATCATAAGTTAGCTGATGATCTGGCAGAGAGTAAACTTCTGAGCTTAAGTATTGCCGCCGCTGCTGCTGATGACTGTCTTACTGTTTGAGGCAGGTAAACTGGTGATGAAATCGAGTTTAATGTGTGAACATGGTCTATGAGGAAGTGAAGCACTGGGCAGGAGATCGATGGCACAGTCATAGGGTCTGTGCGGGGGCAGAGATAGAGCTTTGTCTTTACTAAACATTTCTTGTAGGTCATGGTATTTCTCCAGCACATCTGATAGATCAGGAGGAGGTGTGTGTACTGAATCTGGGCTGGTGGGACCACAGAGCTTTGGAAAGTCTAGAAAACTATTTCTGAAGACTATTTAAAGAAAGTTAAGAAGTTTTGTTTAAGAGAGTTAAGGCTGTGTTGATGAATAAAGATGGTCATACCAAATACGGACTTTCAAGCTTGTTATAATTGTACAAACTCTCTTTTTGCCTTTTGCACACATTTCAGTAAATCACTCCACCTATGTCCGATTTTAATAGCAAAGACTTTTGAACAGAGATAAGTATCTTCTGAACATAAACAAACATTGAAAGCATACCATTCTCTTATGGGATTAATTTAAGCTAAAGCACAGAAAGAAGTAGATAACTTAGTACAAAAGCTTGTGTAACACCACTGACCAGATTAAATTATGATAATTTAAAAAGAGAGAATACTGGCGAAGTTGAAATCAAACCTACACCACCTGCTTGTTCCTTTCTGCTCTCAGTATAACCTGTCTTTTCTACTGCTCCAAGAGAGGAGGGAAGTGGCGGAAAAAAGAAGAAATGAGGAAGATGTAAAGAAGAGAGAGGAAGAGGTGAAGAGGAGCAGGGAAGTCATGCCAAGATTCTGCAAGCTGTCCAAGGTAACATCATCCACAACATCAGAGGAAGAAGAGTCTAATGGCGGAAGAGCTGGTGCTCCCAGAAGCAGAAAGTTCCTCAACCTGTTTGCCAAGAATGACAGCCAGAACAGTGCCACAGGTGCGTATTTCTGCCAAACATTTAAACATTTAAAACTAATGTGGTTGAATTAACTGATTTTTGAATGTGTATTATGGTGTGAATGGTTTTACAGGTAGTGGCGCCTGACGGAACCCCCCCCCAACACACACACACACCCTTTTTTTTCCACACACATCAAAACATGCCATTGCCAAAAGATTTGCTATATTTCCCATTAATAGTAAGGAGGAGCAGCAAGAGCAATCCCAGAGCCCTACAAAATAACCTCATGCAGGCCACTGGTGTAAGTGTGTCAAACATCTACCAGTAATGGCACTGATATGCTGCAGTATTGCTGCAGTATTGACAAGTATTGTGGTTTACATCAAGATTCCCAATACTACAATATTAGAAAAAAAAAAGCAGGCTAGCCATAATTTTTACATAAAAAAAGAAACTTACCTAAATAAATGTCAGTGGATGCTTAATTTTTTGTTTTATTTTGATTCATTGCTTTTCTTTTCTTTTCTTGTTTCCTATTAGATGATGAGGATGGCAAATATACAAACTTTAAGTAGCTGATTGTGAGTATAATGCCAGTGGTGTGTTGTTCAGGTGCTGGCTCCTTTGGTGTGTTCTCCTGTGTTCTGGATGGAGTGGAGAGGCAACAGAGTCACAGAGCTGTCTACAGGTCAGCACACATGAACATACACAACTTAACTGTGCCGTGTGCAAAGAGTCACATGAATCTGAAATCCTGTAGTTTTTCTCTCTATGGTTTTAGGTTTGTTCCTCGTCACGCAGATGAGCTGGACCTTGAAGCAGATGACCCTATCTTAATGTTGAACCAGTCTAAGGACCTATGGTGTCAGGGTTACAACATGAGGACTGGGGCTATAGGCATTTTTCCCGCCTTCTATGCTGTCAGGGTGCCCAAAGAAATTGAGCAAGGTACATTGCAGCACACTGGATTGTGAAAGGAGAATTTCATCAGCTGCAACTATGATTGAAAGTATGTTTTCTTCTTTCTTCTTGCAGTTCAAAAAGATGGCTGGATTGAGAAGTTCCTGGTGCAATATCTGGGTTCTGTTCAGGTTCCCATCTACACAGGCAAAGATGTGCTGTGTGCTGCAATGCAGAAGGTACAAAAATAAACGGTTTAATTGAAGCACACAGTTGAAGTATGGAATAAACAAATTCATTCACATAAATTATCAAAATCCCCCAAGAATCAACTAAAATATTTTTAAATAAAAATGAGATAAAGGCAGCTCTTCACACTGGTATATAAAAGGAAGGTTTTAAGCCTTATCTTAAAAGTAGAGATAGTGTCTGTCTCCCGAATCCAAACCAGGAGCTGTTTCACCAAAAGAGGGGCCCGAAAACTGAGGGCTTTGCCTCCCATTCTACTTTTAAATACCCAAGAAACCACACATAGGCCTGCAGTCTGAGAGCAAAGTGGGTGATGCAGTACTATGAGGTCTTTCCGATAAGATGGGGCCTGATTATTTAAGACCTTGTATGTGTTGAGAAAGATTTTAAATGCAATTCTGGATTTAACAGGGAGCCAATGAAGGGAAGCCAATATAGGAGAAATATGCTCTCTCTTTCTAGTCCCTGTCAGTACTTTTGCTGCAGCATTTTGGATCAACTGAAGGCTTTTCAGGGAGTTTTTAGGACATCCTGGTAGACCAGCCTAGAAGTAATAAAGGCATAAACTAGTTTTTCAGCATCACTCTGAGACAAGATGTTTCTAATTTTAAAGATATTGGACAAATGTAAGAAAGCAGTCCTACATATTTGTTTAATATGTGCATTGAAGGACACATCTTGGTCAAAAAATAACTCCAAGGTTCCTCACAGTGTTACTGGAGGCCAAGGTAATGCCATCCAGAGTAAGAATCTGGTTAGATACCATATTTCTAAGATTTTTAGAGCTGAGTACAGTAATATACAATAATAACCTCAGTTTTCTCTTAATTTAGAACCGATGACTTTTTAAGTAACAGTTTAACGACTGCCAGCTTAAAGGCCTGTGGTACATAGCTGAATAATAGAGATAGGTTGATCATATTTAAGATTGAAGCATTAATTAAGGGTAGAACTTCTCTGAACAGTCATATAGGAATGGGAAAGAAAGATCAATTGGAGAAAAAGAGTCTAAATAAATGATACTGAAAGTAGCTTTACATAATGTTACATCTGTGATGGTTTTGGTTATGGTTATGAATACTTTTTTCCTAATGGTTAAAATTTTATTTGTGAAGAAAATCATGCAGTCATTACTAGTTAAGGTTAAAGGAATACTTGACTCAACAGAGCTTGTTGTCTGCCTGGCTACAGTGCTGAAGAGAAACCTATGATTGTTCTTATTTTCTTCAATTAGTGATGAATAGCGAGATGTTCTAGCTAGATAGAGCAAAAAACTATTTTTCCAGGTTAATGATGATCTTCTAAATTAGTAAGATGCTTACCATATTACTTCTCAAGCTTATTAGTTATCTACTTAAGGTGCGCATTTGAAAGTGATACCAGGGAGTCAAGTACTTTATATTTGAGGCTTTTTTTCAAAGGAGCTACAGTATCCAGAGTGGTACGCAGTGAATATGTAAAATTATTAACAAGATAATCGACCTCTGTGGGAGCAGAGTTCATGTACCTGCTCTGCACTGTGTAGGCACATAGCATTGAAGAAGATAACAGTGGATGAATTATATCCTTAAACTTAGTTACAGCACTTTCAGAAAGACATCTACTGTGATGAAATATATCCCCCACTGTCGTATTGTTGTAAGTTAAATGTTATTAGCAAATGATCCGACAAAAGAGGATTTTCAGGAAATGTTCACTTTATATGCCATATGTCAGAACAAGATCTAGTGTGTGATTAAAGTGATGTGTAGGTTCTTTTACATTTTGGGAGAAGCCCGTTGAGTCTAATAACAGATTAAATGTCCCGTTGAGCCTGTTGTTTTCAGTACCTGCACACAATAATTATTTCTTTGAGCTGAATGTTAAATCACAAGTCCGAGAAATCAGAAACTCACAGTAAGGCCCATATGCACCATAGATAACAACAAATAAAATTATTTTTTGAGTTTTCCAGCTAGGGGGGAACAAGGCTAAGTGTCAAGCTTTCAAATTAATTAAGGCTGTGTCTATGTCTTTGGCTGATTAATAAGCTGGATTGGAAGATTACTGCCACACTGCCTCCTCAACTCAAGTTTCAAGGATTCTGACATTTAGTGTGACTCGGGGTTGTTGATTAATTTCAACTAACATCATCCTGCTTTAACCAGATTTCTGTAAGTCAGAGTAAATCAGTGTGTTGATTAGTTATTAATTCATGTAGTAACAGGGACTTAGAATAAAGAGACCCAATGTTTAATAATCCATTTTCACTCCTTTACACTATGGTGCAATTGTGAACACTGTATTGTTCTTTCTTTGTTTTATTTTTTATGTTTAAATTGTTTTTTGGTGATCTTTAGTTTCTTTTTTAGTGGTCTGGGAGACAGTTTCTAAGGGGATGGGGGTTTGGGTGAATAAAAGGAGGAAAAAAAACTGTGGACTCTGAACAACTCTGGACAGTCATGTTTTGGGGGGGGTTAATAAATTTCTAGAAATCCAAGCTGCTCCATCCAAAGTAGGATGGATGCCATCTCTCCTAACAAGACCAGGTTTTCCCCAGAAAGCTAATATGTGGTGTTGATGTGTGCTGTTCTAAATTGCATTTAAAATATGAGAGGGGCATGGTGCCAACAACCCTCTGCCAGATAGCAGCTGGTGTCAGCACGGCCCCTCCCGAGAAACCTCAATGTCTACATGTATTTAAAATTGAGAGTTGGGCGCTGGCACCAGAGGTGAGGCTGAATAAACAGACCGTCCTCTGGACGCCGTTTAGTGTGCCCATCCCCAAAGCCCTATATGTATGTGTCGTGAGAGTGTAAGTAATGTGAGTGTCTAAGTTGTGGAATAAAATTGAGGCACAGGTGGCCAGGAGGGGACGGACGAGGAATGCCTCCCCTCCCCTGGGCCCATCCAGACTGGGGCTCACAGCAGCAGCAGCACCAAGCCCCACAGAGGATTGGGCAGCCTAGCTGACAGTACATGTATTTTCCATAGAATTATATCTTCATTACTTAAGAATGCTGGTTCTCTGACTTTAATTCAGTATATTCAAAGTTTAGTCCATTTATTCAAGTTTCATTCAGCATGTTCACTATATACAGTACTGTGCAAAAGCTTTAGGCAGGTTTGAAAAAATGCTGTAAACAAAGAATGCTTTCAAAAATATAAATGATTGTTTATTGGCCCCTAATGTATTCTGCAGCAGGACAACGACCCCAAACATACAACCAAAGTCATTAAGAACTATGTTCATCGTAAGAAGAACAAGAAGTACTGGAAGTGATGGTATGGTCCCCACAGAGCTCTGATCTCAACATCATCGAGTGTGTCTGGGATTGCATGAAGAAACAGAAGGATGTGAGGAAGCCTACATCCACCAAAGATCTGTGGTTAGTTCTCCAAGTTTGGAACATCCCACCAGCCAAGTTCCTTCAAAAACTGTGTGCAAGTGTACCTAGAAGAATTGATGCTGTTTTGAAGGCAAAGGGTGGTCACACCAAATATTGATTTGATTTAGATTTCTCTTTTATTCATTCACTGCATTTTGTTGATTGATGAAAATAAATGATTAACACTTCCATTTCTGAAAGCTTTCTTTGTTTACAGCATTTTTTCTCACCTACCTAAAACTTTTGCACAGTACTGTATACTGTTTGATACTTTTTATTTATTTATTACAATTTCTCTGTCTTTCTTTCTTTTTTCGTACATAAAATAAAAGTTAAAGTGTATTCTTTGCATTGAATGGGACTGCATATAATTCTATTGTGCTTTTGGCATAATGACAATAAAGATTTTGATTCTGAAAAAAAGCTTTTGCAGAGATTGTTAAAGAACATTTTCCCTCTGCCACTTTCATACTTGATACATGTGGAATTAGTCATGTTAGAGTAAAACTGATCTAAAACAAATCTCGCCTGGCATGATTACTAACTAACTGTGTATTTGTGTTAACAGGTAGCATACAACAGGCGGTCAGCAGGTCAGCCTCCATCAGCCTGTGTGCTGGAAGTCAGTGTGAAAGGGGTGAAGATGAGTGTCCAGGATCAGTGTCACTCTTCTCACAGGGTACAGGACTATTCACTCTCTTCACATTTTTCTTTACTCACAGAATAAAAATGGAGCACTCTAATTTATAGAAGGAATTTTTAAAATGTATGTATTTTACAATAAAGTAGTATTTGTTTAAACAGAGAGTACATTTGAATATTAGGCTACTGTTAAAATGGTGCTAAAAACATTAAAACAAATAGTGTTTCAAATATCAAATGCATTTATTTTGAAATCATTCTACATAATAGTGCTTTATTTTTTTGTGTTGTTTTAGTTGAACA